>JASAOG010000030.1:3492500-3755000 GCA_030265305.1 Biomphalaria pfeifferi | reverse complement strand
GTAGTCATTCTCTGGCGCTGCGAGGGACGAGCTTCGTTTAAAGAGAAACAAAATTCATTGTAGTCTCCCTATAACAGTTTCTACTGAGGAATTTTCTGGTGATGTGGCAGGTCTGCAGCAGTACCGCCCTCTGACAGGCAACCAGAATGCTCCTAGGAATGTTAAGTGCCGTGAAGGTAGGGGAGGAGTGTGTATCAAAATCGGCCCTGGCATTTCTATATGATGTGGCCCATAAATAGTATGCCATATGATGGGCATTCAATCATATCTGTCCTCAAAAGCATTGTGTAAAGTTTAATAATGTATCGAAAGTATTTTGCTGTACTAATGATTTATTACATGATTTTGAAACTATCATATAAGCACTATTACTAAATGAATAAAATATAACCTTGGAATAGTGAATCTCTTAATATAAAAAAAATTATGTCACCATATACATCAACATATACATGTACATGCCATTCAACTTCAAGGCATTCAAAGCTGGTACGTCATATTGTTTGACATCACTCTCTATCTAAACCATCTTTAATAAACGATCAAAAGTAATACAATTTACAAAGAAAAGCGAGATTATCGACGCCAAACAATGAACCTGCCTTTGTCTTGATTTTTGCTAAGGATAGCTACTAATTGAGAAGAGTGAAGACATTTTGTTTGATATTTTGCAACTGTATCCTAGAGACACCATATAAGGGACATATGATGAAAAAAAAAAAAAGATAAAATTGGTTAGCACAATATATTGCAATTTTTAATTATTTGTTAATTAAAAATAATTATAAAAAACATTACGAAAGAAAAAATTCATTATTAAGAATTGAACCCTGTACTTATGATATATTAATCCAAAGCTCTACGCAAGTGCCACACGACAATCAAGGTCGTAATCATTTGAGGTTATTTATACGTACTTAGAATTGAATTTCTTACTAAAAGATAAATCGACAATTTTTAGTTCAGTATTTTGTAAATATTGCTTTAAAATGTTGAACTTTATTTGAATGAAAACATTTTATATGTTTTAAAGTTTTAAAATTTTATTTGTGAAGAGAAAGAGGACGTTTAATGCCAACACTAACATTGACCTCAATAATTCTAAACTTAGTAAAACTGTAATAGATTAAAAGTAGATGACATACTCTCCAACAGTTGTCTACCTTTGAGGAAAATGACCTTTCGGGTTTTTATATATTTTTTGTAGTGCAACGACATACAGAACTCTATAGGTGTTTTAACAAGAAAATTTTGCATTTTATTTGATAACAAATTATTTTTGTACACTGAATTGTCCAAATGGCATAATATTAGTAAATAATATTTTATATTAATCATTACACAAATTTTACAAGTTAAAAAAATGTGTGTGTAATTATCGTAATAAAATTTTAAATTTCGAAAACGCATTGCCATTACATTTCTGTTGTAAACCAATATTATTTTTAATGTTTTATTTATATAAACAGAAAAAAAAAAACAGCAGTGTTATCTACACACATACTATACTTCAGCATTATTATATTTGGTAGCAAGTGTTATCACATGAACAATTTAAAACGCAGACAATAATAAATTGAAGGAAAAAAAACGATTGATGTATCCGTGAGGTCATTTGGCATTGTCCTCTCGGTTGATATAATAATGGGAGGGTATATTGTTATTTCATTAGTATTGTTATTATTATTGTTGGTTAAAGTGTATATATGTGAAGGTATGTGTATACACATTTTAAAAAAAAATACTTGGGATGGGGGATAGAGTTTGCCCAGCAGAATATCGCAAGCGAAATTAAGCGATGGAAAATGTGAGTTCACTATCATATGTATTGTTCTAAACAAAATACTGCCCATGGGAGCACACGTACAGTTTTGTCTAGCGTGCCTTGTGACTCCCCCCTCCCCCCCCCCCCCCGAGTGTTTTTCATTATGTCTAGGTCAGTGCTACATTGTCAAAAGACATTCCATGCCTCCTTGGTGGACGTTAGAGCAGAAAAAAGACACGGACCAGACACTGCGGTACATTATCTACACTTCCTGGTATCAAGGTCTCTACCTTACCTTTCATCCACTCCTTCCCCCTCCCCCAGACACAGATCTCAATCTTTCTATTGTCTGTTAGTTCGGGATGGCTAGACTGGAAAAGGAGGGAAGGGGTGGGGGCGTTTTGTGCTCTCTCTTCTAACACCTTGTTTCTATTGAAATATACTTTATAAATCTTTTCACCTGGGACATGCCTCACGCCTCCTGTGTCTGACGGGAGGGTATTAGTGGACTCGCGGTTGTTATGACAACATTAAAAAAAAAAGGGTCCATCGGAAGGTGGTATTAAAAAAAACAAGGCACGAGAATAAAACGGAAGAAACACGAGCCCGTGGTCCATTGTGTCCCGGGGAGTCAGCAAAGTTTACATACATGCGTAGATACAGCGCTTGTAGTAAATTAACATCATGTTGACTTTGATGTGGGCTACGCTTTCATTGCCATCTCTGACTTTCTCACGGCTGCACCTTTTCTTTGCGCTCGGTCGTAAACTCGAATCTTGAAATCTGACCTGGAGTTTAGTTCAGAATGGACTATTAAAAAAATTGAAAAAAAAATGATTCATAGAATTAGCCTCTTTGTATCAAATCTCTTCTTCTTTTTAAACCTATAGGTTGAATAAATTCGATGATTCATTTAGTTGTTGTTTTTTGTAATATACATTTTTTAAAATAAATGACTTTTACCCACCGCCTACGCCAAATATTTTGATCCATATTTATCATTAAATTTTATTTCACAGTGTAAAGAAATTCGAACTAGGTTACGAATTGATTTAAGTGACACTTTCTCACAGGGTGACTGCCTGGGCGTGTCCCGTGAGATCTAGACTGACGTTCGGTGGACTTGAAGGTGCCAGGTTCGAACCCTGCGCGCTGCCATTCTCCATCGTCTTGCGGGAGGTTTGGGCTAAGATGTAACTATCTTCTGAATCCGAAGGGCCATCCTAGATATGCAGAGCACTTCACATGTAAACATGAACTGAATCTGTCAACAGAAATGATGAACCATTATAATTTTTTTTTTTTTTTGTAATTTCTCAGTTGTTGTTTTTTTTTTTTGCCCATGATGAAAAGACGGACTATGGCAAAGGTTGTTGTTTTTTGTTTTTTTTTTAAAGGGGGGGGGGGAGGGGTAAATGAGATTAAATTCAAAAGTACTCAATTTTTATTATTCTAAAATAAGGCTCTCTTTTAGATATAAGTATTATTATAAATAACAGGAGTTTTATTAAAGCGTTTGAAAAAGTGTAGAGGGCTCCACAAAAACTTGCCGCGAGGCCTATATTTATATTTATGATTAGGAGTTTGGCGCGAAAAATTATTCATTTCATTAAAAAAAAAAGGGGGGGGGGGGAACTTTTGCTTAGTGTCAGTGACGTTATGAAAAACAAGACAGGGATTTGAAGTGAAGCGAAAGTAAGCACAGAAGACTTTAGAGAGCAGTCGGCTATAGTTTTTGTAGATATCTGGCTAATCGACATTCGATGGTTCCCTTCATTACGTATTCAACTTCTTGTCCGACAGCGTTCCTCGGCTTCAAGTGAACACCCAATGAACATTTAGGCCAAGTTTCATCAAGATTGGTCAAACGGTTTTGATTTCTATTCGGGACATACAAACATACATACATACATACGCCTTACTTTTTACTTTATAGTATATATATATATATATGTATGTATGTATGTGTGTGTGTGTGTTCACTGCTTCATGCACGAGGTTTAACTATCACATTTACTCTTTCATTTATTTACTTTGCATACCTCAGTATTAATATCACGTGATCATTATCTTGCAAAATAAATTTTAACACTTGCAGTAAGCCTTTTGTTTCTAATCTAGGGTACCCACACAGACTCACGATATAACAACACACACACACACACACACACCGACATCTTGGGCCCCACACGCTAGCAGCCTGTATTCACCTGTATCTCCGACACACCGCCCTCACCCCTCGTCTCATGCCCAGCCCAGGTAATATTGGCTCCTCGATGCTAATTCCGAGCTGTAATCATCGCGAGAGTTGAACAGTTGTATTCAAATCATTCCTATTAATCATCATCTTTTCTTTTTTTTTTAATTCCACTTTTGAGATGAAGAAAAAAAAAAAGGTTCAATAAAGTTGTTGTAGGGCTTCTAGCGATTAGGTCAGCAATACACGTTAGTGTCGATCCATCTCTCTCTCTCTCTCTTTTTTTTTCATTTCTTCACTCTTCTTCCTCTTTAATTCTGCGAAGACAAGAGTAATCATCGAGGGTGACCTCCCTTCATAGTTACCGCCCAGAAATCAGAGTAGTCGTTCTTTCTGTTTATTGCCAATACAGATCAAAAAGACTGGTTGCTAGGAACGCTTGTTATGCCGTTCTCGTAAGGTTGTCTCCTCCTGGTCTCTTTTTTTTTTTAAATACTTTCGCGCCAATTCTCTCCCCGCTTCTTGCTCCCCATTTCTTTTATCATTAGACGTTTGCCTATTGCCTCCGTCACGCAGACGTAATTAATGAGGACCCCCCACCCCCGCCTTGACTGTTATTACTGGTGATATTAAAATGTCTCCGAGTCAGGGTCGGTATTCAGGTCCGGCGCGTGTCAGACATCAGAAGTAAGAAGATGGAGCGAAGAAGTATGAGACGGTCCTGGGAGATCTTGGAGTGGTTCCAGTTCTAGGTCTGAGTCTGACGACGTAACAGTGTAAACCATCTGTTTGGACTGAAGGGATTTTTTTTTTCTTTTTACAGGATCACGTGGGATGTATTTCGATCAAGTTTTTTTTTTTTTTTTGTTTGTTTGTTTGTTTTTATTTTCTGTAACAAACTTAGAAGAGAATAAATAGATAGGAAAAGAAAAATGAAAGAGATAAAAGAGAGAGGCGGAGAGAAAAAGAAAGTTATTGGGAGCAAATAGAGAAAGAAAACGATGGAGAAAAAGTGAGATAATGAGAAAGAGAGATGATAGCAACAAGAAGAGAAGTGACAGATAGAAGTGACAGATAGAAGTGACAGATAGAAGTGACAGATAGAAGAGACAGATAGAAGTGACAGATAGAAGTGACAGATAGAAGTGACAGATAGAAGTGACAGATAGAAGAGACAGATAGAAGTGACAGATAGAAGTGACAGATAGAAGAGACAGATAGAAGAGACAGATAGAAGAGACAGATAGAAGTGACAGATAGAAGTGACAGATAGAAGAGACAGATAGAAGTGACAGATAGAAGTGACAGATAGAAGAGACAGATAGAAGTGACAGATAGAAGTGACAGTTAGAAGAGACAGATAGAAGAGACAGATAGAAGTGACAGATAGAAGTGACAGATAGAAGAGACAGATAGAAGAATCGGATAGAAGAGACAGATAGAAGAGACAGAAGTGACAGATAGAAGTGACAGATAGAAGTGACAGACAGAAGTGACAGATTGAAGAGACAGATAGAAGTGACAGATGGAAGAGACAGATAGAAGAGACAGATACAAGTGACAGATAAAGGAGAAAGAGTTAAAGATAAGATAAGATAAGATCAGATTAGATCTGTGTGGAATCAGAGGCCCTGAAAATCCTGAAATTAAAAATTCCAGTCTTTACCAGGATTTGAACGCGGGACCCCTCGGTTCGGAAGCCACCGCGGCTCTTTAACACTAGAATACAAGACAATTATTTAATTATTGACTTTTGAGACCTAGTGTAAATATTTTAAAGAAGTAGTTCTGTGATCTAGTTGCACCAGACTTGGTTTCACTCCTTCCTTCAGGAATGAAGATCGTTACGTCAAAGCCCGAACTTCTAGCAGACTGCCAGGGGTGGTGGAGAGCAGGCATCCAACCCTTAAATATCATAATAACAGTCCGAAGCGCTTACCACACGACCAGGCAAACATTACAATATTGTAATACCTTACTCAAATTTGAAGTGGCATATATTTGTAGATCCAGCGGTGGGCGTTTCTTCAAAGTCATGAGATTTCAGCTTATTATAACTCTAGGCGATGTATAAGGTCTATAGAGGATTGGGGGGGGGGGCGTTTACGCTTTTGTGAAGGGAGCACTTTTGTCTCTAGCATGACAATAGTTTCATTCCAACAAAACTGATCATTTACATTACTAAACTAAACCTCACACCTATTTGACCCCATCCACCATTTTCAAACTTTCCGCGGGGAAAAAAACAATGACAAAAAAACTATCATCTGCTCGTTCGCAGGCGGGAATTCTTAATTAACGAAGCAGACGACGTAGAGAGGGGGGGGGGGAAGCTGTTGCAGACTGGAGGAAGAGATTGTTGAATGTAAACATGGCAGTGATGATTTCTGGCGGGAAGATAATAGAAAACCATCCGTCAAATTTAGAATTTATGATTTCTCTTGATAACTGTGGTAGCAGACGTGAATGGGGGAGACAATCAACGCGCGTGACGTCACAAAGATGAATCCAAGGTAAACAATCCGACTTGGTTCTACAGGTTACGTAGCTTGGAGTATTGGCGGGGACATCTATAAATAATTTAATTATCTTTATTTGTGATTGACGGGACTCGGTGATTTCTTAATCATTTATGAGACAAAATATAACAAGAGGAATTGCCTGCTTCCGAAATTGAATGTTCGAAATATATACATTTAATAAATCTTAACATTTCTCATGTAAATCACATCCTTAAGATAAGATGAGATAGGTAATCTTTTTATTGGTTCAAGGTAATAAAAATTCAGTTTGACTATAATTTGACCACCTCAGCGTAACTACTGTAACAAAAACAATATAGATGTAAATATGAACAACATTCACACACGAAACACATACACACTCACAACCAGCGCTTTTGACTTTTAAGACCTAATTTCGTTTGTGTCTTCTATGTACATCTCGATGACGACAGCTGATCTTGTAACACTCTGACCAAAAGTGGGATAAAGGAGTTTTTAAATCCTTCTGTTTTAGTCCTAAGGGAAAGGAGACGACCACTTAACAATACGGCTCCTGACTTAAATGATATCCAACGAATGTCTGCCTGGTCGCGTAGTATGCAGTTCGAACTGTCATTGTGATGGCCCCGAGTTCAGGCCCTGCCCGCTTCCATCCCTTTCCATCCTGTATGACGTTTGGGTTAAATATATGGCTCCTTCTGTCTCGGAAGACAATGGATGCGCCCTGATGAGTCACTTGCTTTGGTTTCGCCTTGAGACGGGCAGAATTTGGAGTGACTGATCAAGTAAATTCTGGAGCGGCAGAGTTTGCCTCAGTTCGCGCATGTATATAGTATATATGCATCTGTCCTAGGGCTAGTTGACAGGGCAGATCTCTTTTTCTTGACTGATGCAGGCTTCGTTTCTTTCGCTCTCAGCGAATTTCCTTACCAGCACGTCCAGTCTGTCTCCATGCTGTCCGGTCTTGGGCTATCTCCTCCCTTATACTTTGGTTGATACCTGTGGTTCTCATGTCTCTCTTAACGACATCTCTGAAGGTTAGTTTGGGTTATGATGTAATAATCACTATTACCTATAGAACGTTTGATAAATATAAAACCTAAAGTTTTAATAAAAGTTTTACATTTATACATACACGCGCGCACACACAAACACACATATACATTAGGGTGGCCCTTACTTACAGGCAAAAAATAAAATTAAAAAAAACTAAGCTCTGACCCTCTTATTATCTTACATATGGTACAAAAACATTACACATAAAATTTCAGAAAGAAATTCTAACAATTAGTGGTAGCTCAAGCGATCTAAAGTTTACCTCACTGTCCACGTTTCTAATACAGTCCATACAAAATGTTAGCAGATGCTTGAAATTAACAGATTTTTTTATTTCACTTCTAGTATGTAATACAAAGTAAATTGCAACGATAAAGTAGCTTACAATGTCAAGCGTCTATCACCAACTGTCACTGGTGATCCATTAATGAGCGTTTCAGTGCGTTGGGGTACCGCTTGCGATTGTCAGAGACCAGCTGCATTAGGAACTGTAGTTGTTCTTCATTCTTGGTGAGGCGTCCGGAAAACTGTTCCACTAGAGCGACTCCCCTTTCAGCATGATCATTAATGACTGTAAGATGGTGAACACGTTTGGCTGCAGCCTGGTAGTCTTCACTCTGAGCCCACTGTTCGGCGGGTAAATGAAGGAATCCCTGTGGAAGATCCAGCGTGATGAACAAAGATCTGGTATTTTTCGTCACAAAGTCAGCTGTTGACATACGTTCTAGGTCGGCAGAGGAAACTTGATGTAATTGTATGCGCTTAGGAGGATCAGCTGCTCCATCAACTTCATTCATTGCTTGAACCATTCTGTCTTTGATCTCGTTGCTGATTGCATTATCAAAGAATGCCAAGCCAACCAAGTTCTCTGATAGGTACCACAAGTGATCCATCATCTTGTGGGATGTTACCTTTGAAATAGCACTGTTTGTAGAACTGTACTTTAATAGGCATTTCAGAAGCTGAAGATCATTGTTTGCTGCAGCACTTGCAAGAGGAGCTGTATACCAAGCCTTGACATAGACTGTCGCAAAAAATATGCTCAGTTGACGCAGACCTGTCTCCTCACGTGTGGACAGTTGAAACTGTGAACGGAACAGCCACACCTTGAAGGTGTAGATAATTTTTGACATCCACCTGGCTTGATGCATAGCCCCAGGCGCTCTGAAGTGTATTCCACGTTGTGGAGTTATGCCAAGATAGATCAGCGTTACTTCTGCTAACTCGCGGTAATCATCACGAGGTTGGTTTTCAGCCACAGCAGACATGAGCATCGTTCCAAGAGCCTCCTTGATGCTAGCAATGACAAGGGCACTTTCCTGATCAGAAGATGAATCTTGAAATTGACTCTTATCGATGAACTGCCAGTGTGCTTTAAATCTCTTGAAGAGAAGAACTTCTGGTGCTGATGAGGAACCCATAACTTGTGTGAATGCTGCACTGGCCACAAGTTCGAGCATATGATGACGGCAAGCAAGGTACAGAAGATCCCTACCAATCAGCTGTTGAAGCAAAGCACAGGCTCCATTTTTTCGGCCAGTATTAGAGCTGGTGGTGTCAAAGCACAATCCTTGGACATTACTGGTTATTCCCCACTCATTCAGTGCATCAAAGACTGCACGGGCTTGCGCAGACCCTGTTCCTGCAGGAATTTTTGGAACGGCCAATAACTGTACATCCCCATCGGTAGAAGACACCAGTATAGGCAAGCGGTCCACCATTTCCTGACCACTGACATCAGGTAGAAGCTTGCCATCCCAGTGAACGACCAGTACACCACCAGGTTGAAAGCTTTGTTGAATCTTCTCTGCACATTCTGCTCGGCAGTGCTGTCTCTGGCGCTGAATACTACTCCTGTTGAGAGTCAGTGTACTAATGTCCTGCCCGAGTGATTTCGCTGTCTCACCAACAATCATTACAGCAGCCCGATCGGATACCTTGTTGCGATCTAGGAAGGCTGCCAGGTCGGGTGTCATAATAGTTTGTCGACCACGTTTTGCTGCAGGTGGTAACTCGGAACTGGTAACACCACTGGCCAAATGATATGAAACATCTTTATCAGTGTCGTCATCACTACTGCTACTGCTGCTACAGTCAATACTAACTTGTTCCTGCAAACTGTCCTGTTCAGAAGCAGATTTATATCGACGTTCCTGCTCCTTAATTAACTTCTGATGCTGTTTTGTTTCTTTCTTCGCTAATACAGTATCCACTGATGACATGCCGCCTCTACGCCCCTTTTCTCTCTGTGCAATTAGAAATTCTTTATCCTCATCAATTTTTATCATACTCATTGCCTCACCATGGGCTATATCAAACAGATCATCAAACAATTCTGTGAATTGCTCTTCATTCCTTTGCTGTGTATCTGTTCGTCTCGAGGCATTTTTCTTGAGAGATCGCCATTGATCAAACAATACTTCAATCTTCTTGATTGAATCCTGCTTATGACGAACCGGAATTCGTGCACGGTTCCAGAATTGTTCAATTTCATCAACAGTAAGCGTTGATGATTCGCGGACAGTCTTCTTCTGTTGTAGGTGCAGAAAGAGGAAGTGTCCAAGAGCCTGCCGGTTTGAGGGCAACTTCTGACCTCTGATTTCTTCTGTAAACTTCTCCAATAAGTACACAGGTTTTCTGCTTTTGGTGGTGGTACTTACAGAAGCCATAATAACACTAAAAAGATGAGTGTTCACTGAAGTGTTCACTGTTCAACTAATTAAACAAAAATGCTTTACATCACTGACAGTGTGAAAGAGACCACTTAACAATGACAGTCTGTCATGTAATCGCATGCTTGCTTAGGTAATACACAACACTGCAGGCTGACGCAATATTACATCAGACATATTAAATAGATGATGCAATGTTGCATCACCTAGAGTTGTTACTTAGATGATGCAATGTTGCATCACACATATTAATTACATGATGATGATGCAATATTGCTTCACATGTCATGCTGCTGAGTAATGAGTGCCTATTGTAAACTTCAATGTTATTGAGCTACCCCTAAATGATTAAATATCTGCGTAAAATTTTGCAAACAATGTTTTCTTATCATAAGGACACTTTCTGGAGGGTCAGAGGTTAGAAAATAAAAAGTTCAAAAATAAGGGCCACCCTAATATACATACATATATAAATCGACTCTTTTCAATTAATTATTGACTTGTAATTTCCTAGTTCAGTAATCGTATCGGACATAAGATCTATAATGCTTATCAAATGGTTTGTAAATAGGAGATGTTCAGACATGGCGGCCAATCCATAATTAGAAAGATTTTTTGGTGTATCCGGTGCACAGAATACAGAAGTATCCATAAGCCCCCTTCGTTTATAGCACAGACTAATTTTTATTATCTGGTAATTATTTAGATCCGTGAACTTTCATTATGGTCCTGACATTGCTTTGTGTTTTATTTCAAAAATTGTCCCCACTTTTTTTAAAAATCATTTTCTTGCGTGTTTTTTTTTTTTTTTTGAAACTCCAATTTCAACGCCACCACATTTCATCACACCGCTTTCTCTCTTTTTCTTCTTTGACTTTTTTTCTTCAAGAACATTATTGTGATCTTTAAAAAAAAAAAATCATAGTATAAGCAAAGAGCAGATAACTGTAATTAACTTTAAGTGTGAGGATACCGAATGAAACTGTTTTCATTATGAATTAATGTCTGTCCTGGAATCTGTTTAGGCTTAGGATAACATTCAGCCATTTTTGTTTCATTGTTGTTGTTTTCCTTTTATTGTTTATGGATAAATAAGGACAAGTGACCACACTGAGCATTGTTATGGTCATCGGTTGTGTGCCTGGTCAAGTCTTGATCCCTGACCCCGACGCCATCTATAACGCTGTCCTGACCACTTGTCTTCGGCCAATTTCGGACAACACTCTGAACGGCTTAACATTCCCAACCTCTTGACCAGTGGTCACTTCTCTGTTCCGGGAAGCCAACCATTGACAAGTGAGGGGTCCCTGTCACAATATTGACACAGCTTTTTTTGACACGACTGACCACCGCACCCTCCCCTTTTCTCTTTGTTTTCCTGATTCCCTTTCTGATAAATTCGCCGCGGCTTTGTTTTTTTATTTCCTTTAATTTTTATTAATCTACATTTTATCTTTTAACCTGTTAACCCTTGATGTCACAGAAGAACAACTACTTTCTGATCACATGACCAAAACTAAATAGGTCACATCGGGAAAGATACCAAGGACTATGTAGTGGCCGACGTGACCTACAAAACACAAACACGTTTTCATCATTTATTTCACGATTTCTTATCTTCTAAATTATCAATCGATAAATCGAACTGTTTCCAGTTCTCTGTTGTAGCTTATACCTGTAGATCCCGGGCATGCTACCCTGCCTCATAGTGACACCCGGGTGGAAACGATCGTAGGAGGAAACGATTGGGCTTAAGGGTTAGCAAAACAAGACTCCCGTGGGGGTGCCTATGGGGACGCGAGAGCATCCTCATTGCACTGTGCGGAGTTTTAAAAAAAGCTCCCACAACCTTGTCACAATACAGGCGCCGTTCCTCAAAGGGGCCGTTACATAAATGGCGTGTCCTGCACAGTCAGCCTGGTATAGAAAAGGAAAATGGCAGGGGTCCGGTGCACGCGGTCTCTGGCCTCGAGTCTGACACCAATTCAGGCCTATAAAAGGGAGCTCTTGTTCACTTTTGCTGCCCTAGAGTTCTAAGAGCCGAAGGCTCAACTCTACCTGACAGTTTCTAGAAGAAAAAAGAATACCTGTAGATTTAATTATGTATTGGTTTGGACATTTGAGCGGAAAGGAACCTGCTGTTTTGGAGACAAGATCAAACAGATCTAATGCACAGGCTTTCATCTCATCACCATCGGATGGTTAGGAAGAGTCCAGTGGACATCACTTCTTCTCTTATACAATACAGACGTTACTTCAAAAAAAAAAAAAAAAGATGATGATTACGTCCTACGCGTCATGCAACTAGTCCTGCATGTTAACCAATGACTTAAATTCTGCCAAGTCACTGGTTTTCCTGGCTGGCTCAGGTTCCGTGCTCTGATAGCGCTAGGGGAAAGAAGGAGCATTTGTACAAATTTGTCCTAGCATATGGAATGTGACTTTATCTTTCTGTCTTGTATTTTATTACATTTTGTTTCTGTATTTTGAAGATTATGGTTCAGTGCTTTATGTATAATTGCTACTTTACTTATAATTCTTCTATCCTGGAGGCTTTCTAAATTTAGTGATTTAACTAAAGGTGTTACTCTAGTCAAGTGTGAATATTCGTTTTTTATGAATCTCACTGCTCTATTTTGTGTATGTTCGAGTTTCTTAATGTTTTCTTGAGTTGAAGGATGGCTGCCTGGTCGTGTGGTTTGCGCGCTGGACTGTCGTTTGAATTAATCGATGGTCCAGGGTTCAAACCCTGCCCGTTCCCATCCCCCGTCGTCCTGCGGGAGGTTTGGACTAGGAAGTAAACTCTGAAGGAGCATCCGAAACATTTTACAAACAAATATTTTTACAAACGGAGGATGCATATTCTCTTGTTTGCCTAACCAAGGTTAAATAACTTTGAGATGAACCATGGCCGTTTGACCACTGAAGGCAGCCGACACTTACATGTTTAGCTTTAATAGTTTCGCCATTGTATAATATAACAAGAAGAAGTAAACAAAATTCTATTTCATGACACCGTGGCAGGTGCGTTCTGCTCAGTGGGACTGTAACATTGTTTTAGAGAGCAAGAAACAAAGTAAGTTGAAACTGGACTGAAACTCTGAGACTACCACTGTTAGGGAAAATTAATTAAA
Organism: Biomphalaria pfeifferi; assembly: GCA_030265305.1. NCBI lineage: Eukaryota > Metazoa > Mollusca > Gastropoda > Planorbidae > Biomphalaria > Biomphalaria pfeifferi. Next base: position 3,741,672 of record JASAOG010000030.1, on the reverse strand, counting down.
AACATGTCAATCCATTTCGGGGGTCAAAGTTGACTTATGCATCTGTTATTAAATACATGTGCATATTTCGAGATTCAGTTAGATGACCAATTGTTCATTGCTCTTTGGTTCGTTAACTTTTTCTGTTTTGTATCGGTTTCTGATCGTTGGGTGTCGAAGCATACCTTATATTTGTTTGGTTGCTTTATAAAATATCTCTTACCTACACAGGGCTTTCTTTTTCACACACTCTCACGTACTCTCACACACTCTCACACACTCTCACACACTCTTACGCACTTTCACGCACTCTCACGCACTCTCACAGACTCTCACGCACTTTCAAGCACTCTCACACACTCTCACGCACTCTTACACACTCTCACAGACTCTCACGCATTTTCACGCACTCTCACGCACTCACACACTCTCACACACCCTCACGCACTCTCACACACTCTCACGCACTCTCACACACTCTCACGCACTCACACACTCTCACACACTCTCACGCACTCTCACACAATCTCACACACTCTCACGCACTCTTACACACTCTCACACATTCACACACTCTCACACGCTCTCACGCACTCTCACACACTCTCACACTCTCACGCACTCTCACACACTCTCACACTCTCTCACGCACTCTCACTCACTCTCACACACTCTCTCACTTTCTCACACTTTCTCACACTCTCACGCATTCACACACTCTCACACACACTCACGCACTCTCACGCACTCTCACACTCTCTTACGCACTCTCATAACTCTCACGCACTCACACACTCTCAACACTCTCACACACCCTCACGCACTCACACACTCTCACGCACTCTCACACACTCTCACACTCTCACGTACTCACACACTCTCATGCACTCTCACACACTCTCACGCACTCTCACATACTCTCGCACACTCTCACACACTTTCACGCACTCTCACACACTCTCACACACTCTCACAAACTCTCACACACTCTCACACACTCTCACACTCTCACGCACTCTCACGCACTCTCACACACTCTCACACACTCACGCACTCTCACGCACTCTCACACTCTCACGCACTCTCACGCACTCTCACACACTCTCACACTCTCTCACGCACTCTCACACACTCTCACACTCTCACACTCTCACACACTCTCACGCACTCTTACACACTCTCACACTCTCACGCACTCTCACGCACTCTTACACTTTCTTTCGTTTATCTCTCTTCGCTTTCGTTCTCTTTCTCTTTTTTTTTCGTCTCTCTTTCTCTCATTATCAAGTCTCTCTCTCTCCCTTCTCTTTCTCTCTCCCTCCTTTTCCTTATCTCCCTCCTTATCTCTCTCTTCTTCTATCTCTATCTCCCTCCCTTTGTCTCTCCCTCCTTCTCTCTCTATCTCTATCTCACTCCCTATCTCTCTCTCCTTCTCTATCTCTCCCTCCCTATCTCTCTCTATCTCGATTTCCCTCCCTAGCTCTCTCCCTCCCTATCTCTCTCTATCTCGATTTCCCTCCCTAGCTCTCTCCCTCCTTATCTCTTCCTCTCTCTCTCTCTCTCTCTCTCTCTCTCTCAATCACTATCACTTTCCGCCTTACTCTAATTGGACCAATCACATCCACAAACACAATTAATCTAATTCCAACGCAATAATTACACTTCAGGATTCATTGCCCGATTATCAGCCCCCCCCCCCCCCTCCTTTTCTCTTTTAATGGCTGCGTACAAAAAAAAAAAAGAAAATACCCAGATTTCGTTTCTCGTGTCAACAACAACCGCACAGCCTGAGGGCCCCCTTACGAGAAGACCTTTATGTACGCTTCACTCCGTCATTTCCTCGCCCAGGCCGATTCGATTGCCAGGTAAATACCTTGAAAAAACAGAGTATTGAGATCAAAGCGGTCACGACATCAGCTGTTCCCTTTCTCCATGTTCACTTTAGTCAATCATCTCATGATTAATAACAGGCGCGTACTTTTTTAAATAGTGTCTTAAGTATGAGAAAGGGGGGAGGGGAGGAAAAGAGCTGGGGAGGGGGGGGTCAATATCGAGGTGGATGTAATTTGTGACTTTTTGTTGTGCTGGACTGGTCAAATCATCTGGTTACAGTGTTGGTCAGCTTCTATCACACACACACCCTTCCTGGACTAAATAGGTCAATCATAATATTGGTTTCCTCTCTAGCCAGCTAATTGAAGACTGTGTTACATGTTTAGGCTTGGAGCACGGAAGCTGGTTTTTTTGGACGTTGTATACTCTCTTACATTCTTTGTAATACTCTTACATTCTTTGTAATACTCTTACATTCTTTGTAATACTCTTACATTCTTTGTAATACTCTTACATCTTATATATAATACAGACGTTACTTCAAAAAAGAAAATGATTACGTCCTACGCGTCATGCATTTAGTCATGCATATTAACCAATGACTTAAATTCTGCCAAGTCACTGGTTTTTCTGGCTAGCTCAGGCAACCCATTCCATGCTCTAATAGCACTAGGGAAGAAGGAGTATTTGTACAAATTTGTCCTAGCATAGGGGACAAATCATCGATAATTATCGACAATTATCGATAATGATTCTTTGTAATACTCTTACATTCTGGAAAGCTGACGAGAAAGTAAAGTCAGTTTTCAGGAGACGAAATCTCATAACTAAACTCACACACACGCACACACACACACACACTAACATGCTGACAAAGATAATATCAAAATGGCAATGATTGTATAGAAACAGGTGAATCTACCAAATCTTAGAAAAAGGGAAGGCATTTAACCAGAACGTGTGGCACATTTTATCCAGGGGTAGGGCTCCGCATTTTAATTTATAGAAATTATCCAATAATTAAAAATAAAACATAACTTGATATAACTTGATGTATAATTTGACCTTTTTTTAGTGGGGGGCGGGTTTCGCAGTCTTGTCGTGTGATATACGCTCTAAACTGTCTATAAGATGGTCCCGGGTTTGAATCTCCCGCCCTCCCTGGGAGGTTATGGCTGGAATGTAGTAGTCTTCAATGCTAAGGAATGTCCCAAACATGTAAAAACTAACAATATATTGTCTCAAATCAAAACACGAAAAGGTTTAGAAAATGACATTTAGGACAAATACAGAACTTTTGATTTGCATGTTTATAAATATTTCTTTCTGTTTGCTTTGCTACATGAACTGATGTCTGAAAAAATTGAATAAGTCTTAAAGTATTTTGTTTAAATGTCGTTTCAAACATGTGTAATTTTTTTTTGTTCGGTTCAAAGCAACACAATTTCTACACACATTGAAGTGTAATACAAGGCCAAGTCCAGGTGTTTGTTTTTTTTACTTTATTTTCAGGACTCTTGACTTTTACTGCAATCACATTTCTAAGGACTCTGATCAATCGAAAATGTAAAATCAGTGTCACAGAGATTTTCAATTATTACTGTGGCATATGTAATTAAATTGCATATATAGTCGATAAAGTGGATGTAGTTCATATACACAACGTCTAAACTACGTTTTGTGGAAATAATTTGTGTTATTAATTTACTTTTGAAAGAATGAATTATTTTGTAAGTAAGCCTTGTACCTTTCTTATAAAACATTTATTTGTATTCTTAAATATTTATTTTCAGAAATGGACATTTTCCACTAAAATGTATATACAGTTTATCCAATGAAATACAATGTTTAAACAAGCAACATATATATTTATATAAAGTTTATCTATGGGTAAGAAACTCACATTTGCATATTTACACATTTATATATATACAAATACAACTTTTAATTACCAATAATTTATCGATAATCATTTTTTTTTTACTGATTCACGTTTTGTATACTGTGGGTGAGAGATTGTGTTCAAAATTTGTATCAGACAGAGTGATTTGATATAAGCTTTGTAAAAAAAAAAATAACAATAATAATTTACTTTTCTTGAAACCATTAATTTTAAAATTACTGAAGATTATAGGTCAGTGCTGCAGTCTACAACATCTATAGTAACCTCCCTAAGTCTTGTACATAGATGTATTTCTAGACTTCCTTAACCTCAGAATTCGATAAGTCAAGTGGTGTCTGCAAAGTAAAAAAAATAATAAAGGGTGAGGTCGGGGGGAGGCGAATCATGGTCACCCCTCATCTGTTTTTAAAAGCAGCACATGTTACTAAGCTGATTTCACAACACTCACCTGAACTGACCTACTTATGCATTTCGGTAACAAGGTGACAGACCTACTTGCAATAATAAGCAGCTGATTAGTAATAGAAATTATTACACCTATTCCCACCCCCTTTTTTTTAATACTGTATTTAGTATTACGCAAGTTCGAGACCGCGTGATGACGTCATAAATTACTACTTACCTGCCTTGCGACACGTGGCCAAACCACACGCAGCTCTCTCTTGATCAGTAATGAAAATAAATTAGCTTCTTATGTTATAAATTTATTCTTTTTTTAAGGGTACTGATTTTTTTAATGCTTTAAACGCGTGGATACATGTGCTGGGCTAATTAGTCAATGTATTCCATTCTTATCTTAATTCAGTAATAATTTACATTAAGCTGTTATAAAAAAAAAACACTTAATCATACATAACTCACAGTCAGGCGCAATAATAAATTGTGTTCCATAAAAAAAACAAGAATACAAAGAGAGTTAGTGTTATTACATAAACTCAGAGGCGTCCCGAACGAAATCCGCCCACGGGCAAAGAATATTCAAGACATGGTCTTGTTTTGTCTAAAGCAATAAAATGTCAAAGAATCTTTTTTAAATTCAATGAATACTGAATAACATATTATCGATAATGATTCTTCTAGATTTTTCGGCAAGAAAACTAATTTTAATATATGCAGAATGTTGATTTCTTGTAATCATTTGAACTTGTTTTCAATTAGAAAACATCCTGACCAATATTTCGATAATAAGACCTCTGACTTACAAGACATTTGTTTGCCAAAAGGAGAGAGTAGCTTTTTAATAAGCCTTCTAGTTATTTGTTTTTGTTTTTCAAACAGAAACGTGTAAGAAAGACAGACAGATGACACAAAACTAATTGTGGCTTTTCATCTTACGAGGACCGTTAAAAAAAAAATAAAGATTACTTGAGACTTTTTAATCAAACATGCCCTTCCCAGTCCCAACCGAGTACATGAAAGGCACGCAACTGCTCAAATATCTCCGCTTGTACTATGTCTAGTAATGTCATCCTCCCACCTTTTTTTTAAGACCTTGCGATCTATAGGGTAGATGATGTAAAGGTCATCTGTTTCTGTATTCTTCATATATTAAAAACTTCAAAACAGCACTTACAAAGCTCAACAACAACAGCAAAAAAAAACTGTAATTCAATGGATACCAGCTCATATAGAACTAGAAGGAAATGAGAAGGCTGACACATTCCCCAAGAGTGGGAGAACTAACTCACTAATAAACTCTGCACTCTATCCAGAAGAATTGAAGAAATTAATTGTTAATAAAATAAATGAGAAATGGACGAGCTCTCATCCAAATCACAAGAAAGATGACGCTTACTATAAGCTATCCCAACTAGACCAACGTCTAATCTTTCGACGCAGGACCGGACACAACAGAATGCGACAACACATGTACCGAAAGCTCAAAATTGGAACCAGTGAAATCTGCCCATGTGGAGTATCACCAGAGAATGCAGACCTCGTCCTCCAAAACTGCTCTCTATACCAAGAGGCCCGTATAAGACATTGGCCCCAAATCACCCCAATAGAAAGGAAACTATATGGAGAGCTCCCTGATCTGTAAACCACTGCGCAGTTCATCTCATGTATTGGTCTACTCATCTAAACACTCCAACATAACAATGAGAACAAAGAAGAAGAAAAAGATGTTTCTGTAGCCCACGGTTAACGAAGGTGTAATGTGGTCAGCACAGCGACCAGTCGCATTTACTTTTGCAGGCTAATATCAGGTACCCATTATAGCTTGGTGGATTCAGAGACGACCAACGATGCCGAAATTTAAAAAATCCTAGTCTTCACCAGGGTTCGAACCCAGGACAGGTTCAGAAACCAAGCGCTTTACCGCTCTTACAATGATACATTCTGCGGTTAGAACTTTTTTAAAAAAATTGCTTTTGCGCAACACTTGAAATTTCATTATTGACGTAATATTAATTAATTATCAAAATATCTTCGCTCGTAATAATTTTCTTTAGCTGTATTTTTATAACTTTATTAAGTTGTATTTAAAGAACTGCTTTTTGAAAATTTATTCTCAATTGACAGAAAGCGCGCGAAACTAAATTGTGGCATGTTGGTCGCTTGCAGACGAAGAACTACTGTGGTTCATTTCATAAAACGTTGATGGGTTGAGGGCCTGCCTGTCCTTTGGTCATGCTCGGCAAGTGCTGACCAGACATCTGCCCCCCCCCTCCCTTTTTCTATTTTGCATCGGAATTGCAAGAAGTACCACACTGACCAAATATTCTTATTGAGTAAGAGCCGGTAAAACTCAATGCAGAATCCATAGCATGCTTTACTATAAAATAATGCATTAGATGTACATGTGTAGCTAATGGCATTGAAAAGGGCGGACTGTGAATGCAACATGAAGAATGACGTAATTTAGAGTAGGGTCTAGATAATTAATAACATAGTTGGCTGTTAGTGTCTTCATAATGTCAACACACCCCTAAAGAGAATCAAACCTATCGTACTTTGTATATTTAAATAGTACGTGTTGTCTAGTTACTCGCTTATAGTGATCAACTGCACTGTAATTCACTCTACGGTACTATACAAATTTATCTTCGAGTAATCAGACAAGCAGTGCCGCCTTAGGTATAGGCAAGCTAAGCAACAGCTTGGGGCCTTCAATGGGTGGGGGCTTCGCACAGGACTAAAAAAACACTGCGAAACTAGTATCAAACCGTGTAAGTCTCATCGCACTAGGGCACCGTGTTGAGAACTCTATTCTCTGATAACACAGACAAGGAAAGCGGCAGTTCTTCTCGGAGCTTCTCTGTCTCAGTACAGAGCCAGCTCTTCATGCAAACCAGTTTTTGCTTCACTCATAAGGCCATGTTTGGGGTGTAGTGTTGCGCACTCGTAAAGAATGTGGTTTACTGTCTCGACTAGAGATGGGAAACGAACACTTATGACCGAACCGAACCCGAACTTTGAAACTGCTTGGTACGAACCGAACCGAACGAACCCTCCTTTTCTTAACCGAACTAATTTTGCAATTTGTACATCCTTTTTTTTTTATTTTTGATTTTAAAAAATATTAAAAATTACTTAAATATTTTATTTAAATCCTAATGATTCCATTATACTTTGAAAACTTGGGAGGGGGGGGGTGGGGTGGTATTTTGAAAACTTTAAAAAGAAAAAAAAAGCGGCGCGCTAAGATTCCAATGGGTTTTTCCATACGTGCCGACTCCCCTCAGCCTTGAATTTTCGCGGGCTGTTAGCAATATTGGTTTTAAGTCGAATAGGCGCCCTCTAATTAGATCTAGATCTAGACTCCAGTACCTAGTAAGTACAAAGTCAACATTAAAATATTGTCACTTTTATTTGAGATGGCTGTTAGTTAAAAGTGGCCGATTGGAGAGTGAAGATATAAATCTACAATATGTTCATTTGTGTTCTAGTTTCAAATAACTTTAATTATCTTCTATTGAGTGATTTATTTTTACAACATTGTGAAGTATTCCATATTGGAATATTATCAGTGGCGCAGCAAGGGTGGGGGAGGAGGGGGACAAATGTAAAATCCCCCCGGGCCCCCACTTGTGTGTTTCCTGGTGGCGGTAAGAAGAGGTTAAGCGATTGATTTGTGTTTATGCATTGAGGATGATGAAATTAGCGTAATGCAAATGTGAAACGGCAGACAATCTTGAGATATGAAAGAGTAAAGACGTTGTTTTGTGGTGACCTAGATTTCGTTTAATTGTCAGTATATGTCATTAATATTAGATCTCTATCTCAAGTTACGTATGTGAATATTGTAATAACAGTTAGGCTATATTGAGCTGTTCACAATAATAATAATACTAAGTTTATATATTATGATAAGGCTTGTCTTCGAGTCCGAAGATTAGTGAGGAATACAGTTTTTCCCATGGCTGCGCAGTCCCAGCTGTGACCTACATATTTTGCCACATTCAGGGCAAGCATAACCACCGTCCCAGGTGGTCGATTTAGTTTTTCTTTTCGCGTCTGCGTTTGTCCTCGGCAGCGAATTTTCTTTTGGTCTCAAATGTGTATCCCGCGGCCTTCGGGAGTAAACTCCAACTGACTCGTTCTGAGGCCGCATGTAACCAGGTGCTCTCTTCTGCTCTGCTGGTCTTTCGTGGGGCGCCTCTGTTACGTCGACCACCTTTTAGCTCACCAAAAAAAAAAAAAAAAACTGCCTTTGGCATACGTTCAACTCCCATACGAGATATGTGCCCTGCCCAGCGTAACTGTCGGACCATAAGAAGTCCCTCTATACCAGCGGTTCTCAATCTTTTAGGCTCGGCGACCCCTTTTTCTATCCCCCACTCTGTCGCGACCACCTTCCCACACACACACACACACACAGCAATAGAAGAATAGACATAATCAATCCTTATTTTCGATGGTCTTAGACGACCCCTGGCAAATCGTCAATCGACCCCCAAAGGGGTCGCGATCCACAGGTTGAGAACCCCTGCTCTTTACTATCCTTACCGGTAAAAATATAAAACGCCTTTATTGGTTCAATTGTACTAGCTGTTTGTAAGCGACAAACCAACGACCAACTAACAAGGAGAGGGGGCGTCGAAAAAAATGTTTTAGTTTCAGTGTAACTTATCTGAATATTTGTATAATTACATGTTTAAAAATTAAAATATATTAAGTAGGAGATGTCATTTTATCTTCTAATAAGACCTTGTCAACTGTAGACTGCTTTTTGCGAGGCGCGTATGCACAATTTGGGTCAAAACGATTTGAAGTAAACATTTTAAAACATCTCCGCTATTGTAATTCTTCTGCGTTTTTTTGTCTCAGAATAGTCGAATTTCTTCCGTATATTGCAATTTATTATAGTGACGATTTATGTGTGAAAAAAAAAAATCCTCGATAGAGACGTCTTTACAAGAAGCCTATTTGTTTAAAAAGATCACGCCCATTATAGAAGTACGTGCGCAATATGTAGGCCTACCTAGAATGTCCCTTGCATAATTCTGTTGGCCAGGTTAACCTCTTTATTATTAGATTTCATATGGCCCTCGACTTTTTTTTTATTATGTAAAATGGTGCTTTGTGAAAGAAAGTACCTCGATATTAGTCTTTTTGAAAAATTATCTCTTCTTACTGAGAGAAAAAGGTTAGAATACGCTTAGCGCCGAGTCACACCCAGAATTAAACCACTTGCCGACTTAAGCGAAAACCTGCCACATCTTCATTTCTATCTCCATGAAGAAATGTTTACAACGTTTAAAATGTTTGTAGGCAACATTATTTTGGAAAAAGTATTGCCCATAGGCCTATTATATGTTGCAAAGAATTTGTTTTATGTAAAAATTCAAATGAAAGTGTTTTAACTGATAAATTGTATTAAACCTTATAACTTAATTTTGCTATTACATAATTTCATAACATCGAACCGAGCCGAACCCGAACCTTAGACCTGACCGAACCAAACCCGAACTATACTCGTCATCGAACCGAACCGAACTCGAACTTTAAAAGTTGGGTTCGATTCCCATCTCTAGTCTCGACGTCTTCCTGACAAACCTCAAACATAACAGGGCACTAGGTCTCTACGTCTACTAGTCCAGCTCTATTATGACTTTAAGTTTATAAACAAATGTTCAAATCTATTTGTAAGACTACTTATATTAATATTAGACAATTAGAAGACCATTGTTGTTTTTTTATGACTTGCTTAATTTTATTCCTTCTAAGTTCATTATTATTTTGCTAACCGTTGAGCCGACATTCATAACACATGTAAAAGACTGTGAAAACGGGTTTATCCGATTTGTTAAAAAGTTTTGTGCTTTAATAAGACAAATTTAGGTATTTTAAGTTCATTTTTTTAGGACTCTCCGGTTGTGGAAGTGATAAACATATACCAAAGTCTGCATCATGATCTAAGGAACATTTTCGCTTAATTTTATCAATTTTGGTCAGACGGTTTTGATTTCTATGAGGAACATGCATACATACATACATCCCCCTTACTCTCTGCTTGTAGTGTAAGATTTATATATTAGATAATATAATATTTGTGTCCTTCCGGTTTTCTTTTCTACGTATTATAAACCATGGTTTACGTTTGTCTTTCAACGTTATACGAAAACTTCCACCCCCCCCCCCACACACACACACACTGGTAGGCAAAGATTGGCATGCGCAAACCTACACACGCAGATTATGCAAATGTCATGGATCCGCGTGAGTAATTGTCTTACTGTGCGAGCATTCAAGTGTGACCGGCTGAAATCAATAGGCGACGCCTCAAAGGGCTGTTTGTTACGGAGAAGATTAGTCCAGTTTTCCTAAGGCTGTCGGCTTCTTGTTGTTTTGTTTTTTCTTTAAGAAAAAAAGACAGAAAAGAAACCGCAAATAAAAAGCAACTGTTGACATTGGCTGGTAAAGAGATTATCACGAGTTAAAAGAAATTATGACTTTTCTCAACTTTAGACCAGATTATTGTACTTAATTATTGGACCATGTAAGGGTCGTAAATTGTTTCGTTTAGTCACACGTTTTTGCTAAGTTTTAGTTTTTAAGGTGTAGGCGTAGAAAAAAAATGCAAAGGTGGATTGGATTCTTTATTTTAATTTTTTTTTCTGACATTATTAATAAAAATGTGTTGCGTTTTTTATCTAAAAATTCTATAGAATTATATGGATTTAAGGAACATTCATTTAAAGTTTTCAAATATATATATATATATATATATATATATATATATATATATATATATATATATTTCACTCAGATCTAGATTTAAATCTTAACTTCGTGACTGACATTGAGAGTTGAATGCTAAAATTTTCTAGTTGCTGGATAGCATTTGGTTGGTTATTCTATGATAAGATCGAAGGGATTTGAGAAATAATTAAAATTATAAGTCAGAGTTCAGATTGTTGATGGAAGTACACTTCTGATAGATAGATAGATAGATAGATAGATAGATAGATAGATAGATAGATAGATAGATAGATAGATAGATAGACAGTTGGTCTGTAGGTCTGTGTGTATGTTGTACTGAAGGTCTGTGTGTATGTTGGTCTGTATGTCCGTAGGTCTGTGTGTATGTTTGTCTGTAGGTTTGTGTGTATGTTGGTCTGATTGTCTGTGTGTATCTTGCAACGTCTGTAGGTCTGTGTGTATGTTGATCTGAAGTTTTGTATGTCTGTTTGTAAGGAGGTGATTCTCTCAACTTGAATAGATACTAGATCTAGAACCGAAAAAATCGAAGTAAGAGCTGGAAAAGAGCTTCCTCTCAGATGGCTACCTGGTAGTGCGGTATGGGCGCTGGACTGTCGATGGTCACGTGTTCATACCCTGCCCGCTGCCATCCCCCGTCGTCCTACGAGAGATTTATATTAGGAAGTAAATTATCTTTAACTCTGAAGGAACATCCAAAACATGTAAAACAAAAAACAATTTATGTAGTTCTTAAAGAGTCGTCACGATTTTCCGAGTTCAAATTCCCCCAAGCGATTAATGAGATTAATGTTTGTGACCAACCCTCATGATGAGGCCAACCCTCCCCAAGAAGGCCAACCTCCTGAAAATGTAAACGTCTTCAAATCCTCACTGGTGTCCACTTTCTCTTCTCGCTTCGCCTATGTTCATCGGTGCATTGAAGATTAAAATTATTTGCATAAATGTCTCCTCGAAAGTTTCCCTAATCAATAGTGATCTCTCTCTCTCTCTCTCTCTCACTATATATATATATATATATATATATATATATATATATATATATATATATATATATATGTTAGTGATGTTTAAAGGTAAACTAGAGCAAGCTGGAAAGCGGGGCAGGGGGTATTTAGGTTTATCTAGGTTTATCACTGTATATTTTTTTTTTTTTTTTAGTTTGTTCATCGATTTTCTTGTCAGCTAATTTAATTACCTTTTGATCAATGTCAAAACGACTACAGTTTTCTTTTTCCAAACCTGGTATTTGGTTTATGTATCACGTGATAATCTCTTGAACTGAAAGAATTATAATATTGTCCAAGAAATAAATTTATTATACAAAAGAGTTTTAACATTTTAAAGGGAAGAAAAAAATGAAGGGCATAGACAGGTCGGGTTTTATGGTTTGGGGGGGGGGGAGAGTTAGGGGGATAAGGCAAATTAAAATATATACAGCAGTGATTATTTAAAAGAGAATCGGATTTGTGTTTAATAAAAGAAGCGGCTTGAACTAGGAGGCGGAGATGGGGAGGGGGGAGAGGACGTGGGGTGGGGAGAAGAGATGGAGGGAGGGTCTAATTGATGTTTATACAAGTTCAATGGAGCACAACGGAATCTCAAGCTGTGACTGCTTTTTTTTTTTAATCCTTGTCAATTTCAGTTCTGTATTATTTATTCTTTTATTTCTGTTTCATTTTCTATTTTTTTTTAGGTGAGTCTCTTTCTCATCACGTGATCTCTTTCTCCCTCTCGTTCTTTCCCTCCATCTCTCATTCTCCTACCACTATTGTTTTACTCTCCTCTCTCTCTTACCCCCCCTCTCTCTCTCTTACCCCCCTCTCTCTCTTTCTCTCTCTCTTTTTCTTTCCATATCTCATTCTTCTTACTCTATTGTCTTTCTCTTTCTTTCTTTCTTTCCCTCTCTCTCCCCGTTTTCTCTCTTCTCCTCTCCCTCTCTTCATCTCTCTCCCTTTCTCTCTGGTTCATCAATTATACTGTCCACAATCAACAATTACCTTCAGTGGTTTCTTCATGTCCATTCTAGTTTTTCTTTCTTTCTATTTCTTCATCTTTATCTATCACTCTTTCTCCACCTTTCTTCTTTTTTTTTCCCTCCCTCTTTCCCTTGCTCTTTCATCCTCTCTTTATCTTTTTCCTACTCTCTCAATCTCTCTCTCACCTCTCTACCTACATTTTTTTTCTACACAGCCTAGCAATTATCAAATGTATTTTTAATATTAGTTTTTTCTACTTTTCCAAAGGTATAAGCTCAAAAGCCTATTTGGACATTGTCATTATAAAATGTATTCAAATAGTTTGTTTAACATAACCCCCCCCCCCCCCCCCCCCCCCAAGCAAATCTTGTATCCTAATCCGTCTGTATAAATGTAAGAAGGAGCGTGCATTCGATACAAATGTAATTAGTTATTCGTTGCTGTCTTATTATTCGTAGATTTTAGAACATAATTTTGTTTATGTAAACTAGTGGTTCTCAACCTTTTTTTGACCCTCGACCCTTTTAAATAGCAAACGTTTTTTTTCTGGCTCCTAATTGAAAAATCTTCATGAAGGCAAACTATATAAGTTTAAGAAAGAAGTTACGACTGAGCATTTTCGCATTTTATTGATTTGACAACATCTGTTTAAAATAAAATTAATTAATGATTTGGATGTGGTGAATGAGATTTTGTATATATGGCCGACTCAATGTTTGTAAGTAGCAGCCGTAAATCTTCAGCACCATAATTTGTGATAAGGTTCATTGTGGCAATGAATCTACATTGTACTAAATAAGAAAAAGGGAAAGCAGCCAACAACTTTTGCGCAATGACCCATACTACCGTATGTAAAATTGGAATCTGTTTTTTTGTTTCCATAATTTGTGGAATCTTTGTTCAAATATTGGTTTAAGTTCCTCGTTTGTGGATATTTCAATAACCTGCTCCTGTATTAGTAGTATGGATTCATGTGTGATTGGGATCCGAGTTTGCTTATGCACAAAAGGGTTCAATAATAGACATTAAATAGTACTGAGGGACGAGTTGATTATTATAAAAAAATTTTGATCAGAAAAAAAATATTTTTTTAGCAAGGATTTTATTTAATTGTCTACCATTTTCATCTTTCATTGGAACCCATACGGTTGCCTCGTGTCCGCGTACCACAGTTTGAGAACCACTGATGTAAACAATAGAACATAAGCCTCTCTCGTCATGTATATTCTTTAATTTACATTTTTTTCTTGAATGTTTTCCCTTGTCATATTTTAAGACTCTAGATTATGCAAATCCTATCTTATCTTATACATTTTGGACGTCATTCAAGATAGAAGATAATTACCTCCCATGCATATCCATGTAATAATCTTAAAACTCTATTAAGTTGTTGGTTTTCCAGGCTAATTCAGGCAACCCATTACATGCTCTAGTCTAATGGAAATAGGGAAGAATGAGGACTTGCAAGACTTTGTCCCTGGTTATGGAATTTGAAACTTGAATTTATTTTTGTATCTTTCTGACTATTTTACTATGGACAATAAACATTATTATTATTATTATTAATTCTACGTTATGATTTAGTGTTTTATATATCATTGCAACTTTACTTTTTTTTTTAAGTCTTATGTTCTGAAGTGTCTCTAGGTTTTGAGATTGTACTAAATTCTTTGTATTGTGTTCTTTTGAGTTGATAATTTGTGCCTTTTTCTGTCTGCTTTCTTCATTTCAGTTGAAAAATTAAACAGATAGAGAGAGAAGGAGAGAGTGAGAATGGGAGAAGGAGAGAGAAGGAGGGAGAGAGAGAGGGAGAAGGAGAGAGTGAGAATGGGAGAAGGAGAGAGAATGAGAGAAAGAGTGGGAGAGAGAGGTGAGAATGAGAGAAAGAAGAGATGAAATCTAGATAGTTACATGATACATCTAATACCTAAATCTGACATCTATATCTCTTTCATGTGACGTTGTCTAATCAGATGTCTGTTGTTGGAGTCCTGATCAAAAGTTGCTAAAATTTTGCCAAAGTCTCTTCACAATAGTCTCCCAACAACTTCTCTATATTGCTACTTCATTATGTGGCAGGTTATTACAAAGCTTATATCAACTCGGAGAGCTCTTACTACGGGACTAACATTTGAGACTCCAAGAAAAGACATTATTGAAGACAGGGGGGGGGGGGGGGGGGGGAAACGTACAAACAAAAAACGCCTGCGGATAACGGCTTTGTTCAAATATGCAAGTCGCAAATGGGTCTGCATGGTCATGGGAAACACTGCTTGCATCAGCTTCAGCAGAGTCCCGAGCCTGAGTCCCTAAACAAGAAAAATATGCACTCCATTCACATGATTATAGCGTGACACCTAGTTCATTTTACAGGACAAGGCAGGCATCCATATTTCACAAAACACTATACTATAAATACTACAGAATATTGAAAAAAAAACAATATAAAAAGATGTGCGTCTTATAACTTATCATATGAACCTCTCTCGCCAAGACGGCGAGTCATAAGTCATGTCCGAAGGCATAAGTCATGTCATAGAGATGTCATAGTTTTAACGGGACTAGCTGTCATACACCTGACATAGCTCTCACCTTATTTAATTAAACACACACACACGCACACTTTTTTCTTCTCTTATCATTTGGATCGCCGAACTCACGTGCGGATTTCTCAGGACACGGCCGCGACTCCGCAGTGACCCGCAGAGACCCATAACAATCTGAAAGGAACTGACCAGAGATGACCCCCCGAAGGTTTAGG
This sequence comes from Biomphalaria pfeifferi, assembly GCA_030265305.1. Lineage (NCBI taxonomy): Eukaryota > Metazoa > Mollusca > Gastropoda > Planorbidae > Biomphalaria > Biomphalaria pfeifferi. Next base: position 3,726,053 of record JASAOG010000030.1, on the reverse strand, counting down.
TGAGATTCGCCACTTTAGCATCCGAGGCCATTGACGGTGTCGATTGTCATATCCAGGTCGGTGAACACAATTTCACTTGACGTCTGCCGCGTCCATGTGCAGCGCGGCATATTGACCGGATGTGAAGAAACGACCTTTCAAGGGAGATAACCCCTGCCGTCTAGGGGAGATAATAGAATATTAAATTATATTAAACTCAATAACTTTTACTGATGACTTTTAAAAAAAAATAAATTCATTTTTTTAAATTTATTTTGTGTGTACCAAATGTTTAAGTATTAGATCTAAATCTATTTTGAATACGACTCAAACAATATTTCATAAAACAATAAAATTAAGTTTAAAAAAAACGTTCTGTCTATTTTGTGCTTTAGAACTTGATTAGTTAATATTATATATCTCCGGATTGATAAATGTTTAGGATGACTAGCCAAACAATGCATGGTCGCTTCCATTTCCCTGATATTAATTGGAAACAATTTATATGGGAGGTAGGTGTACACCAATACAAAACTGTGTGAGGCCCAAAAATAAGTACAAAAGACTTGGGCACCAATAACAAAGCTTATATCAACTTCCTCTGTCTGTCCGGTACAAAGTTTGAACACGTTACCTCTCCCACTTCTCATTCTCGGATCAAGTTGAAGCTTGGTGTAAATTATTCATTGTTCAAATCAAAACATGAATCAATTTAGAAAAAAAAATTAGTTAATTAAATGGTGATAAATTATTAATTTTGTTTGATATCGAATAGAGGAATAAATCTAACAATATGGAGATATTGAATGGCAGTTAATGTGGGGTTCTTCCCCCTAGATAACTTCCATTTTTTTTTTTTTTTTTTTTTTTTTAAGTATTTTTTTTAATGGTTATGTTTTATAGACTCATGACTATGTAGTAATTGTCAAACACTTAGCTAGTATTGTTATATATTTAGTTAGTATAGAAACACACCATAGTTGACGGACTTGCGATATTTAAACCCACGACGACTGGTTGCTTACATAGATTCATTTCATTATCCACAAATTCCATAAAAGTATATTTTAATTTAATCAAAGATTTGAGCCCTCGACGACTGGTTGCTTACATAGACGCTTTCATTAGACACTGACCTATGAAAGTATGTGAATTTAATCTAAGATTGGAACACACGACAACTGGTTTCTTTTAATTAACCACTAGTCCCCAAATATACACTTACCAAAATAGAAAGCGCTTTGATTGCTTTCAAGTTTGGCTCAAGAACACCAAGATATTTCATCGATGATGATTGGCTGTCAATGCCCCTAATAGATTAAACTCCTTTGCTTGGATTAATAGTAATCTCTAATCCTTGAAAACAGAAACAAAATAGACATTGTTCACATTTCTGCTGACAACTTTGACATCTCTGGTTCATAATGTGCTTTGGTGCAAATTGGAAATGGCGGGGTGTGAGAAGGCATATAAGATACAAGCAGCTGTCAAGAGAAAGATAAGATAATTATTTCTGGACAAAAAAAACTATTCCAACATGATATTGTTGGTTTGTTGACAATTTCGTTTAATCGTTTTGGACGCCGCTCGACATTGTGCAGCTACAATATGTTGCTTTCCTAATGTTGCTGCGCGCCCGGTCACGCAGGACGTGGTCTCTTGAACACGTGCCGGACGTCTTTGGATCGAACAAGCGTGACATCAGAACACTGACTAGCTACTAATTTAGCGAAAACAAAAAAAAACTACATTTTTAACCATGCTGATCTTAATGCGTGTAACATTAGCCTCAAATCTGGGAAGTGTGTCAAACTGAGTTGTAAGAACACGCACTGCTTATAGCTCATTCTTTTTCAATCGGAATTGTAGGGAGTCCATCTGGTCTAGCGAGCGATAGTTTGTATGACGTCAGTGAAGGGAAAATGACAAAATGTAGTCGTACCTCAGGATACTCTAGTTAACTGTCCGCAAGAGAATCATGGACGATTTACATCCTCTATCCCACGACCTTGACCTAATAAATAGACAACAAAAATAGGCAATGTTGTCAATATTGCAGCTCTGCCCCTGCACCAGTGTCCATAGCGTGCAACAGCGCACCGTTTAAAGCAGGTCTAAGACATCAGTGACTACAGAGCTTCCTCATACCTTACCCGCCTCCAAAGAAAGGTAAACAGAACGTCTTGGGCTAGAACTTTGTTCACTGCACCTGGAGATATACGAAAGGGGTCATCGCCAGTGGACAGGCCAGCAAGGTGAGAGCCAGTGGGGGTGCTCTGTATATTATATATATATATATATATAAAGTTCGTCCATCGTGGTTCGATCATGACCACTTTGTCATCCAGGGGGCTGAGGGCTTTGCACTGGGGTTTTATGCCTCCTCATGTGGCTGGTGAGACCTATGTGAGCCCAGAATGTTCGGACGCACACTGGGCAGGTAATTCCAGCTTTAGCTAGTGTCGTTTGCCTTGCTTTTCGTCTCTGGCGTTTTTCTTCTGCCAGCGTTGTTCTTTTTTCCTCAGCAACCTGTACGCCAGTTTTCACAGCGCGACGCCATGATGCTCTGTCATGTGCCTCTGTCTCCCAGGTGCTTCCCTGCCTTGAACTGACGTTAGTGTGAACACAGTTGGATTATAATTAAGTAATTCAAACTAATTGAGACTGGACCAATACGCATTGAGATTACATGTAGTCTAGCAGCCTTCAAATACAACGAGCTACGTCAATCCACGCATGCATGAGTTTCAAAATTTGTATATTATAAGGACAGAACGAACGGATGCTCATTCTTATAGTATGTCACGCATTTTGAGGACTGGATCGGATAGTAAGGTCATCGCCTTTTTTAACAACGATAAGGGCCCTGTTAGAGACCCGAAAGACCTGTACATCTGTACATCTAGGGGTATGCATTGACTAGTTCAATCCAATGCGCCTACTGGCAATGGGGTCTATCGAAAAATGAAACTAAATTATTATTAATAATATATATGTGTTTTTTTGCGCCCAAAATAGAATTAACTCGACATTCAAATAACGCCAGCGTAAAATGAAAGCGACATCTTCATTTTCCTCATGTTTAATCATTGTTTAGAGTCTACCCTATCACCAAGAAGGACCCGTTCTATGCTATAAAATCTATACAATCATTGCACTACTGTTTTGCGCATTGAAAGTAAATGTTTACGTTTCTTTCAACCTACACTTTATTGTAACACTTTTATGGTGAATGATGCTTAAATAAATTCACTAATCGGGTAAGTGGATCATTAATTAGTATCAACTGTTTAAGACACATTTACAACACATTATCAACCCCTTGATCAGAATCAACGTCGCTAATGTTTTCTTATCCCGTTCTTCAAAAGATTGTCTCGTTGGCGCCGTGCGACATCTTTTTGTGTTTACTTAGGGGAAGTAACTAGCGACAGATGACAACATTCTCTCCCTTTCCATCTTTTTTTTTCCTCTGTCAACAGCAGATTATATACAAAGCAAAACTAATTCCACGCAAAGTTTATCTCTAACTTTCAAATTTGTATCAGATAAACCAGTAAGTATGCTCACGTGTTAATGTTTAGTTTTTAAGCTATTCCTTCAAACAAGCTTCCATGGCGTCGCAGTTGTTTTAATGAGGACAAGTTGTTGCCCATGCCGGTGCAGTCCACATCTGTGTCAGATCACGTGCCTACACGTGACCTGACAGAATGCTACATCATAACATTCATTCTCAGGGCGATTACTAATCCGTTCAAAAATTATTCGTGTCACACACAAAATGACGTCATAGATTCCGCAACCGTGGCGTAGCTAGGGTGGTGGTAGGAGGGAGAAATTTGAAAATCCCCCCCCCCCCTGTGGAGGCCCCAAAAAGAGGTTTTTTTTTACATTAAAAATTAAATATCACGCAAAATGCAGGGCCCCCAAAGAGGTCAAGCCCCCAGGGCCCCCAAACGATAGAAAAATCCTAGCTACGCCCCTGTTCCGCAAAGAGGTTAAGCTATACGAATTGGGAGAGACATCGGAAATGTGGTTGATCTAGAATCTAGACCCAAATTAGAAGTTTCTAAAATAATAAAAAAGATGAAGATGATGAGCCAGAAAGACATTAAAAATTACTATTTATTTTTAAAAAAAAAAGCTTATACGAAATGTAATTGTATCAATTAGTTTGGATGTAATTTCATTTGTGATCTAGACCAGCATTAATAAATCTGTGCGATTAGAAATATTTGTGACCAATGGTTTTTGTTTTATAAGCGCTATTTCATGCTTTTTGCTTTCTCACTACGTTGTGATTCTATCGCTTACCTGGACCTGTTGGAGAGGGGTGGATGAGAAAGAAGAAGATTTCTGGGTGAATTTTTACCATATTCTCTTTTAAAAAGTATTTATTTTTTAAAAAAAGGGGGGGAGGGACGATCTGAATTCGAAATCAAGGCTCAAGCCGACATACTGACCACTCTGCTAGTGAGGTGCCTAGGAAAATAAAAGATTGTATAGTTGTTATCTGTTGTTTGTCACAAACTTACTTTAAAGCGGCGACCTTTGTAGGGTGACTAATTCAGCTTATACCGCCACTTCAGTCGAGTACAATTACTAACCCTTCTTCGAGATACCAAAAAAAAAATTAATTACCAATAGTTAGTTAACTGATTGGTTAAATTTTTAAATTGATTCTTGTGTAGCCTGGTAATAGAAATAATTGTGCAGAATTTCAGCTTGAGCCGAGATTTGGGTGTGGGAGGAATGACGTGTACAAACTACTACAGACAGACAGACAGACAAATTGAGTTGATATAAGCTTTGTAAAAATATCTTAGAGATCTGGTACATTAACATTGAATTTTGTTTCTCTTTAGCTACACCCGACCCTGGCAATGCCAGAGAATGACTACTCGTTCATTTCTAACATAATAATAATCTTTATTGTCCGTAAGGAAATTTGTCTTACAATTTATGTATTACACCAAATAAAACATTATAACTATAAAAAAAAAAATTTAAAAAAAAAGTACTTTCTCAACAGACTCCTAATTTACTTGTGAGAAGCTTAAATCATAATTCATTTTAGTATTGTTGGTGTGGATTAATTTTTTTTATTTTAAGAGTATTGGGTTAGGTTTGTGCCATTAAATTACTCAAAGAAACGGTTTCAATATTTTGTTCAAGGAAAGGTCTGAAAGGATGATGGAGGAATAGAATGCAATATACGCCAACACAGATGGGAGTCCGCTTTCAACACAGATTCTTCTAAGTTCCAAGACTTTGGCGGAAACTCCGTTTAATGTAAACATTCCTACTAAGTCCAGTCTCAAGCAGTGAACAAGCTAGAGCGCACCTTCTGCACTAACTTGGTTGGCGGTGTGCAGGGCTGTGTTAAAAAAGCGCATAAGATGGTGCGCAAAAGGTTCCTAAACTTTTTTTTTTTTTATTATTATTATTCTTTAGTGAATGTTTCGGGAATTTCCTTGTCGTGTTCTCAAGAACACCAGACTAAATTTAATTTTAAGATGAGAAAATTTCGACAAATTATAACAGTGTTAGGCGCTTCCGCGCTGTGTATTATGCAGCTAAGTCGAAACACTCGAAAAGCGAAACCACATAATACCGGCGAAAGCCCAACAATATAAGTGAGTCGACGCTAGTAGTGAATGTCCAGCAACGAGTTTAATAATAACCAAAGGGACCCGTCGAATGTCGTCAAGCTAAATCTCTACGTTCATAAAAAACCTGCCTCTCTCTAAAGCCGTCAAAACTAGTCAGTTTGCGTTTCGCTATTCTTCCTAAAACCCTAGTCTTGTTTTTACTAGTCGCGTCATTGTCTCTAAGTCAAAACTTCCTCTATTTACGAATCAAATAACTAATTCCTAATCGTGCCATAAAAACTGACAAACCAAAGTTGTCCTTATGTGAACTAACTGCAGGGTAATAATTTCAAAATCTAACACACATTCTATGATGGTCAAGATGACTCTAGATCGTGGGACTAGCCTATATTCAAGATGAAACCTGATGATATGATAACGGTCAGACTTCTCTTCCCATGACACGGGATGACCCTCACGGACAAGCATCGGATGACACCTCGCTGACCGTATCTGACCCTTCCCATGAGATTCCCTAGCAACTATCTAGTCATAGTCAGGGGAGAGAAACCACTGGGCGTGACCTGGATGACCCTTGGTCATCACGGAATGCTACCAGAGCGAAGATTACAGTGGACCAATGAAGGCGGCGATGCTGTGGGATGGGGGGGGGGGGGGGAAGGGAAAAGTGCAGGTTATGACATGAAAACTGGACATTTTCTCACGTTCCTACCTGTCCATGCGCCGGTCAGTTGGTGTGACGTGTTCTATGCTTATGCTGCAGGTTGTACAGACGCTAGTCTTTGTGTTGATGGGGAGGAGGGGGGGGGGGGAGGTCTTGGTTTGGGTAATGACCAAGTCGGCTGCAGTCAAGGTCACGAAGTAGCCGTCACCCACAAGACACATTTTGCACTACTTGTCACAATAAATATACGAGAGAGAGAGAGAGAGAGAATATGAGAAAGATAGACGGAGAGAGGGTGGAAGTGAATTAGAGAGAGAGAAAGGGAGAGAGAATCTGAGAGGGAGAAAAAGAAAGAGGAAGAAACAAAGTTAGAGAGGGACAGAGAGGGGGAGACGGTGAGAGACAGACAGTGAGAGACATACGGAAGTAAAATAGAGAGAATGGAGTCCGGGAGGAAGTGAGAGAGAAAGAGAGAAGGAAGAGGGAGAGAGAAAGAGAGAGAAAGAGAGAAGGAAGAGGGAGAGAGAAAGAGAGAAGGCAGAGCCAGAGAGAAAGAGAGAAAGAAGAGGGAGAGAGAAAGAGAGAAAGCAGATATTTTAAAGCTTTAACAAATTTACATTGAAAGGCCAATGGAATCAGCTAGGGTGTCAACTTTCCTTAAGGATTTCTGAAGTAACATTGACAGTTAAATATAAAAAAATTTAGTAACATTGTTACCAAGAGGACAGCATACGAAAACCATAATAAATTATTTTTAAGAACTACTAAACAAACACAAGACATATAAAATCCTTATGTGCTGTAATAATAAAATTGTAAAACTTTAAAAAATAGGGATGAAGGGGAGATAACCAAAATATTTCTCCAATATTAGTACACTGTAGAGTGTACCTTAAGACTAAAGCGATACCGTAGATACGATTTCATTATCTCCTGTAACGGCTACTTTTGGTTTCTAAAATGTAACTCTTCTGCTTTAGAATAACATATGTACAGATTTTAACTTACTATATACTATATAGCATTAAAAAAAATAAGGCATATATGTAATAATGAGGTAAAGTTTATTGAGATATAGAAAATAATGTTAGGCCTAAATGCATGTATGTTTTTGTAGGCTCATCTGATGCTAATGGGTATCAGAAATGTTCGTTTTCTGTTTTTATTAACTAACGATGCATATTCTATGCATATAATTATTACTATTTTAAAACCATTTTTAAAACAATATTCCACAACTTTAATAATAACATAAGAATTCCAAACCCACACTATTCAATACTCTAGCCAAGCATTACACGACAAACACATTCTCGGATGCAGTTCACGAATTAGTGCGTTTCAAACTTCTATTATTATTATGTTATTTTGTATTGATTTAATTTAAAGATTTATTTGTATTTAATTTTTTTTTTTTAAGGGGCTGGGGGTCCAGTATTGTAAGAACAATACCACAAATGTAACAATGATCAACATTATTTTTTAAAGTATAACAATTGGTCTCTGATTAGCTTTATACCGAAAGGCTAATAGTTTGGATGCCTCGAGAAACCGGAAGTGATCCACCCTTCCGGAGCTCCACCCCTCGATCCAATGTCCCCCATGATGTCCCGAACCTTCCCCTCAACAACACACACACATACACACAACTGCCAAAAGGGCACCTACGCACGCACACCCCAAACGCCCGGCGCACCCACTCGGTGAACCTCACTCCGTGTCCACGATCAAAACTGCAGGTGGCGCTGCAGTCATCAGTCTACATTTGATTCTCTGTCATAATTAACCTCTCACACCAGACGGAAGCGCACGCTCATCCATACGTCATTCATGCATAACACACACACACACACACACACACACACATATGTATACACGTTTGTTTTTAAGTAATCTTCTTTGATTTTTTCTTATAAATAGCCTTTTTTATGTATTTTCTAAAAAGTAAACTAAAAATATCTTCAACATAACGTCAGAACCATAGACATAAATAAATATAGATTGGCCGATTAAAGAGCTTTATGAAAAAAAAATGTGACTTGCAATTTTGTGTACTTTATTATACAGCATTTAGGAGCAGAATAAAAGTTAGGTATTCATATCTATTTCAGCCACACACCTATATATATATTGTAAATAAGGAGGCAGTGTAGTTTTATTTAATCTCTAACAATGAAGATCATGCAATTTTTCATAATTCGGAAATCCGAATACAATAGATATACATGTTTTCAAGTTACATGAAGTTAATTCCTTCGGCCAGTCTATATTTATTTATGTCTATGGTCTGAACTTCTAAATTGTTTTAAGTGTCATAATTTCAAAACTGTAATCAACTTAATTATAGAAACGAAATTAATACATTTCATACTATGATAATATAAAAATATGAACCAAAATAACGGCAACACACTGGCCAAAATAAAAATACAAAGCCAAATTATTTTTTCACCACAGAGTTTAGTCTTTTCTCTTGTCTCTTTGGAAAACATAGGAATACTTGAAAGGTTTGTTGAATCATTGAATAGATCTGCAATGGGCTCATTAACCCTAAAAGATAATGAGGCGGTTGTAATGAGTTACTCGTGTACCGGCTAAGCTCGCGCAGTGAGACGAGACCCAGTGCTTTATAAAACTCTCAAAGAGAAGAGATGGAGGTTTGGACTTGAAACGGCCTGTTTGGAAACGAAATTTTCGTTCTTGTTTCGGTGACATAATGAACTCATAGTGTATGTCTCTGCCATGGGGCTCGTTAGTTTTCAATTAAAATTTGTTTCTCTGTGGAAAAGAAAGGGGGGGGGGTCGCTTTCCTCTCAAGACTGACAGTGGGAAAGACTAAGAAACAGTGGCGCTGCTAGGGTAGGGAGAGGAGGGGGAGGATTTAAAAATGAGTGTTTTGTACATAAAGAATTAAATATTACGCCATATGCTGGGGCCCCCAGACAGGTCAAGCCCCCCCCCCCGGTACCCCAAACGATGAAAAATTCCTAGCTACACCCCTGCTAAGAAAATAGATTTAGAGTCTAGTCAGCTTAATAAATAAAAAACAAAATAAAAAAAAAACACTTAAAAAAACGAAGCTTATGTAATGGAAAAACCCGCTCGATTACAGCCATTTCCCTCAACACTGTAAGATGTATTTCCCTTTTCTATATGAAACGAAATTAATTAATTACTACTAATATAGTAATTGGTTGTTTTTTTTTCATTGATTCATGTGTTGTTATCGACGATGAATAATTGTGCAAAGTTTCAACTTGATCTGAGAATGGGAAGTGGGAGAAAAAAAAAGTGTAAAAGAATCCTTCCAGACAGACAGACGGACAGACAGAATCAGTTAATATAAGATTTGTAATAATATTTAAGCTTTGCTAAAGTACGAGATGTCGCCGTGTTATTATAGCATTACTTTATAAACAGGTCTGTTTGGGATGTATTCATCTTCTTATATTCTGTCAGACTGTCAATATTCAACTATATCATGGACGGTTTAAATTATCTACTGATTAGTGGCAGATTTTCATCATCAATATATTTTTGTATAAAGTGTTTCTATATTTCTTGTTCTACTATAGTCAAGGCTAGTCTTTAAGAGATTTTATAAAAAATTTAGGCAAGTCAATTCACGTTCTCTTTTCCTCTCTCTCCTTCTCTCTACATCTCTCTTTCATCTTTTCTTTTGCTCTCTCTTTCTCTATCTTGGTTCCTCTCTTTCTCCCAATTTTTCAATCTTTCTTTCGCTCTTTTTCTCTTTTCTCTCTCTCTCTCTCGTTTTTTCTCTGTCTCTCTTTTTTCACTCGCAATTTTTCTCTTTTTTTTCTTTCGTTCTCGCTCTCTCTAACCCTCTCCGTATTCTTCCTACACTGTATTAGTCTTTTTATTTATTGCCCCCACCTTTCCCCCCATTTTGTCTCTTCACTCCCCTCCTTTATCTAACGCTGTGCGGCCTGTGCCTTGAATCTTCCCGAGACAAACTTAATGACACACACTGGCCTCGTTAATTAACCCTTTGGCTCCATTCCTTCCACGCAGCGCACAGTCTTTTATTCCCTCCGTTCTTGCTCGACGCTTCTTGCATATCATCATTCGACCCACCGTCTTTCAATCTTTTTATTTCTCGACTTTTCTTTCTTCTTATTTTGTTCTTTTTCTCCTCTCCACCCCCCCCCCCCCACCCCCTTCCTCCCAAACCGCCTTTTCCCAAGTCACCCATTTCTCAATTCTTCTTTTTATATTCGATCTGTCTCGTGGCAGACGAGGTGACTTTTTGACATGCGCATTTAGCCACCGGAAGTTTAATGACGAATGGGTCACATGACAGCCAAACGTGATTATGAGGCAGAAGCGTTGTGGAAAGAGATATAGTTTTTTTTTATATTCTAAAATATTCTTTTTAATCTGGAAACCTTTTCTATCTATCTTTCTATCTATCTATTCATCTATCTATCTACTTACCAATCTATCTACTTACCAATCTATCTCCTAACAATCTATCTATGTATCTATCTATCTATCTATCTATCTTTATAACTACCTACCTACCAATCTATCTATCTCTCTCTTTCTCTCTCTCTCTCTCTATATATATATATATATATTGACTCATCTGTTTATCTTTTCTGTTAATAAAGTTTTTGTTATTAAGTTATCAACAGAAGTATGTGTTAATGTATTTGTAGGATATAGAAATGTAAACCTATTAAACCTATCAATATCACGTATATTTGTAATGATGTTATATTTAGAATTAACAAAAGTGTTCCATTTACAAAAGGTATCCAAAAAAATGATTTTTTTTTTTTAGGTTATATAAAAAAATTACAAAATATAAGAAAATTTTATCTGGACTACAGTTTCTCTCCATTTAACCCGATCATTTTGTATCTTCAAAGTCAGGAGAGTGATAGCTACCAAAAATTTTTTTTTTCTTTTCTTTTTGAGAAACGCTTTTGGCGTCTTCCTGTTTTGAGTTCAACCTACAAAGAAATACTTAATTCCTCGTGTTGAGACGGCTCTCCATTCACACTTGTACATAACATTCTTTGTTTATCATGTTATTTGTGAAAGATGGACCAAGTGGTCTGGGCCCAGCCTCGGTCACCCAGCTGTTCATTTTGACCTCCAACCCTCACATGTCTTAAGAAATTTTTTTTACACTATATCCTAAGCATTGGTACTTTTTTTTCGTATCCTTGAGGCTGGTGTCTGTCTGGGTAGGGAAGGGCTTGGAAGATGGGGGAGTGAGACACTTGGGGGTCACTGGAAAGATGACCGTGACACACAGATGAGGAAAGGGGAGGAGACAGATGGACACAACGAGTTTGTATTTTATAATGATGAATTGAAAGAAATCCCAGCGGTGTGTGCGTCCACAGGTTTGGGGCTGAGGAGAAGCCAGGCGACACCGAATACACAATGAAATATTTTAAATGATCTTTTAATGAATGGTGCCTTTTTCAGCTACACAAGAACTAATATTAGAACTGTCTAATGCACATTAATTAACAAATAAAGATACAGATAGATAATATAAAAAGACAAATGGGACAACAAAGATAGATAGATAGATAGATAGATAAACAAATAGATAGATAGATACATATATAGATAGATACATAGATAGATACATAGATAGATAGACATTTCTTATCGATCATGAAACCTTAACCCTAAAAGTAAAAAAGTACCTGAGTACAAAATCATGCGAATCCGTTCAGAGGTACACGAGATCTCTTGATGTTAAAATCCATTGGTAAGTAGTATTTTGGTGAATATTTAGGAAGCATCTTTTTAGAACATTTTACTTTACCCTTGATAAGTTTGCCTTCACCTTAGCACCCTAAGCCTACATTGTATTTGCTTACTGCGCTATTGTACTTAAATAATAATTAGAAATAGTAGTAACTCATTTATAATTTTTTTTAAATCCATTTATTTTGTGAAAGAAGAAAAAAAAACAAAGGAGGAGTTAGGGAGATAATGAACATTATGTAAAGATTTTAATTGACATTCCAAATTTAAACTTAAGGTCTTGCTGTAACAAGGGCAGACAATTTGTTCGTTGACTAGATCTGAGTAAATCTCTGCCTGCGTTATTGCGTTTGTGTTTCTAAAACATTTTTTAATTAGCTGGCTATTCTTGTAATTTATATCAGTGTGATTTTTTTAAAATTTGTCTTCTAAAAAATCTCTTAATAACGAATCATATGCTTTTAATGAGTTAGCATTCTGAAGATTAGATCTGTTTTACAATTTTCATTGGGCCATCAAAATAGCTCATTGTCTTGTAATGTACCATATACAATAGTTCCCATTCAACTCTTGTGATCTATAGGGCAGATGATGCTAAGGTCATCTGTTTCTGTGGCCCGCGGTTAACGCGCAGGGTGTCGAGTGGCCATCACAACTACCAACAGCCTTTACTTTCCCCAACTTAAGTCAGGTACCCTTTAGAGTTGGGTGGACTCAAGGGCCCTAAAAATCCTGAAATTCAAAAATTCCATCCCAGCCACAGCCCCCCCCCCTTTCTATAATATGATGTATTAATCTTGTGAATCCTTTAAAGCAAATGATATTGTCGAGTACTCACAGCTTCCTCTAATTAAAGAAGCTACTTCCTTGAGTGTCTATATGGAAGAACATAAAATTTTATTAACACTATTATTACATATGCCGGTACATTAGGTCAATGTTGTCATAGAACTGAATTTCGCGCAGTCTCGTTTGATTGGAGTCTTAAACATCCTGAGATTCATATCTTAGTCCTCATCGAAATTTTATCCCGAGAACCATCGGTTTCAAAGCCTGCCAATGCTGCGAATCTTGGACACTGAATGCAGAACTAGAGAGAAGGATCAAGAGATTATATCCAAGACAAAAGACATAGAGGAATGGGAAAAGACGGTCAACAGAACATGTGTTGTGCAGTGGCGTAGCTAGGGTGGGATAGAAGAGGGAGAACTAGGAAATCCCCCCCCCCCGGGCTCCCACTTGAGGGTGAGGACCCAAATGGGTGTTTTTTAGGTTAAATATTAAACATTACGATAATTGCAGGGACCCCCAAAGAAGTCAAGCCCCCACCCCGGGCCCCCAAATGATGGCAAAGTCCTAGCTACGCCACTGGTGTGGTGTCCCAACGGTTCAACGGACACAAGGGATGAGTGAAAATAGTCTTCGAGAAAGAGTGCTTAAGGCTTTTGACACGGCCAATAGAGTCAAGTGTTCAAGATCTAACAGTGTCATGGTCTTTGCGTGATGAGAGCCGGGAAGCGGGGACATTATAATACAATTAAAACAGAAAAACTAAACAATACAAATGCGTACGCCTTATCTTTTGTGCTAGTTAAAACTGCAGCACAAGCGTACACGTCATGAAGACGACGTCATCGATTGGAGGTTTTACATGTTTGGCAGTTATAACCTTAACCCCCCCCCCCCCCAACCAAACTTTGAGATACCCTCCTCCTGCCTCTTCCGTAACAAAATCCCACCTTACTACCCTTCAGTTACGCGATCAATCCAAAAAGCTCCTCTTTTGTAATGATGTAAAACCATAAAACATTTTTTTTTTATTTATAATTGTACGGAAGGGTTGGACTTCGACACAGACAATCATTATCTTTTTTTTTTTTTTTTTTTGCGACATCGAATTTACGAGCGTGAAGCCGGCACTTAGTTGTCGTGATAAAACGGTGTCCATGTTGTTCGTCCAGAGAATCATTGACGACTTCCTGTGGTGCCATCCAGCCTCGTTTTGAAACCAACTGGATCATTTTCTGCAGACGTGAAGCCTTGCAGTCGTGAAGCTTTACATTGGAAGATTTTGTTGTTTTTATTGTTCTTATTTTATTCGAGTGTGTGTGTGTGTGTGATTTAAATTTTATAAGTTGACTTTTAATTAAAAATTAATGCTCAATTAAACATAGAATAAATTAAATTGATATTTTTGGTGCACGATTGAGTTGCATTGAATTGCTTTGCAAATGGTGTAGTTATTGAATTAACGTGGGGTTATTTTTTATAGAATAGAGTACAGTTCAATTTGAATTTTTTAAGTCTACATTGAATTGATCAAAACATCTCACATCACATTCAAAGTTTCGTCATTTTTATCACCCATTAATCATCGTGTCATCATTTTTTATTCATTATTGTCATCATTATGCCATCATTAGGTCATCATTGTGCCATCATTAAGTCATCTTTAGGCCATCATTGTGTAATCATTAGGTCATTATTGTGCCATAATTGGGTCATCATTAAGTAATCCTTAGATCATCACTAGGTCATCATTGTGTTATCATTATGTCATCATTAGATCATCATTGTGTCATCATTAGGTCATCATTGTGTCCTCATCAGGTCATCTTTAAGGAATCACTAGATCATCATTGTGTCATCATTATGTCATCATTGTGTCATCATTGTGTCATCATTGTGTCATCGTTGTGCCGCCTTTAGGTCATGGTTGTGTCATCGAGCCTAGGTCATTATTCTGTTATTGTATCATCACTGGGTCATTATTCTCTTATCATTGTGTCACCATGGTGTGATTAGTGTCATCCATAGATCAGCTATGGGTGTTCAATAAGTATCTATTATTTCTAATAAGCTCATCTGTTTGTCATTCTTAGGTCATCTATGGCTCACCGTCAATACGAGTCATCGCTGTACCTTACTCCTAAAATGAATTTTTAAAAAATGAAATGAATGAATTATTCATCTTTTGTATTATTGTGACTATTGTGTCTTTATAATGGTATAAGCAAAGTATAAATATGCCATCGCTGAGTAATCATTGCTTCATCATAAAATCAATCATTGAGGTTAAACAAATGATTACTTCAATACAAAAGATTGATTGCAATTACACATGCGTTTTATTGCTAGCTTTTGTTTATAAAAATTAGATGTCAGTTGAATAAATGTTACTTTAGACCACGTTTTTTAATTTTTTTTAATTTTTGTTTTTTTTGCAAGCAGCCCACTAAGGGAAAAGGCGGGATTGAGTTTGTGCTGTCAGATGTCCGACTGTCGGACGTCTGTTTGTTACAATTACTCGAATTAGTTATATTTTTAAAAAAATTAAAAAAATAACTAACAGCAAAAAAAAACAAAAAAAAAAAAGATGCATCGGTTGGGTGAGAGGAGGGAGAAACTGATTGTTTATGGTGGTGGGGAGAGCGTTCGATACGATTGTAAACTTTGAACACTGTCCGATGTAACGGGATCTTTGGGCGCCTCTGAGTCCACCCAGCACAAAAGGGGTATCTGACATGAGTTGCGGAAAAGTAAAGGTGGTTGGTCGTTGTGCTGGCCACATGACACCCTCGTTAACCGTAGGCCACAGAAACAGGTGACCCTTGATTTATCTGCCCTATGGACCACAAGGTCTTAAGGGGGAACTTGACTTTTTTTTACTTGTACGATGTAACCGCGTACTCAGAGTGTTAGTTGAATAAATGGTAACGTTCAGCGAAGTGTGTCCTTGTCCTTATTTCAACAGCCAGTCAGTCAGTTGATCATTCAATCAGTCAGTCAGTCAGTTGGTCAGTCAGTCAGTTGGTCAAGGTAGCTGCGTGGTTTTGGGATGAGTGGTGGCCATGGGGCCTGTATTAAAGAAAAAGCTTGCAATGACATGAAAATATTTTTAAAATCTTAAAACCAAAACAAAAGTGGCGAAAATTAAATTATAACCACTCAAAAAGCCAACAAAGCTGTTCTAAAAATAAAAACTCTCTAGGACCAACTCAATTGTCGTAAAAAAAACAAAAAAAACATAGCAATTCAAAGAAAAAATACTTAGGTTAAGTTTTATATTTTGAACCCCAGACCTATATTAACGTGAGTGGTCTGAAGCTCACGGTCTAACAATAAAAGGTGAAGTTCTCTCTTCAAAATTAAAAAATAAAAGTTACCTACATAGTCTTTTAGACCTAGTTACTTCTCACAGCGATGCTCCAGACTCTCCAACCGAGACCAAGAAAGTTTCTGCACTGACCTGCGACGTCACAACATGTGGGTAGTGGAGACCAACAGTCCAGCACTTACCTGCGACGTCACAGCCTGTGGGCAGTGGAAACCAACAGTCCAGCACTGACCTGCGACGTTACAACCTGTGGGTAGTGGAGACCAACAGTCCAGCACTTACCTGCGACGTCACAACCTGTGGGTAGTGGAGACCAACAGTCCAGCACTTACCTGCGACGTCACAGCCTGTGGGTAGTGGAGACCAATAGTCCAGCACTGGCCTGCAGATGATATAAAGATCATGTTTCTGTGTTCCACGGTTAACGAGGGTGTCATATGGCCAGCACAACGACCAACCGCCTTTACTTTTCCCTAACGAATGTCAGGTACCCATTAGAGCCGGGTAGACTCAGAGGCGCCCTAAAAATCCCGAAATTAAAAATCATAGTCTCTCCCAGGATTCAAACCCGGGATCCTCGGTTCGGAAGTCAAGTGCTTTAAACTCTTAACCACCACGTCTTTTTCTCTACGATTTCGACAAAAAATGTAGATTAACAATTAGAAGCGATATGTTAGACACATATTTCACTATTTCCCCAGAAAGAGTTAAAGCAAAAGATAGATGGCAAAGAATTCATAACTCTTTCTTTTTCATATAAAATTATAGAATCCTCTGGATGATGGACGTTGTGTTTCATTTCGATTGTTTAGGGGTTAGGGTGTAGAGTGAATTTATACAAAGCTGAAGTTCATTGTTTATCTGACTATCGATATAGATAGTTTAGATAAGTATTATTACAAAGCGTTTTTTTTAAATCAATTCTTTAAGAATTCTTTCTCATTATTTCGTGTACTGCCAGGGCCGGCCTTAGGCATAAGCAAACTGGACAGCCACTGAGCCACGTAAGGCCTTCATTAGTGGGAGCCTCGCGCAAGAGTCAAAATAATTTTTTAGATAATAAATTGCAAAAAGTTTGAGTACACTGGTGCTTAAATAAATCGAGTAATTTTATCCTTTTTACTTATTCGCGCTTTACTCAATAGAAAGAAACATTTGAGTCGAGTGCGGGAATACCCGTTGAAACCAAGTTTAAAATAAAACGTAAGCCAAATTAAATTTTAAGATGACTATAAATAGAAAATTTGAAGAGAATGCAAACTAACAACAGAAATTGTAATGCCATACATTTCAATTGGCATATATTTCAACTCATTCTTTCAAAGTCGGGGATTATTTTTACCTTAAAAACTTTCCTTAGAAGAAAAAAGCGACAAATTGATACAAATAAAGCATTTCAAGGTGGACCAATGATTCTGTATTCTGCCTCCTACGGTTGAGACCAAAGTTACGTGGGTAAAATACAGCCTTTGCCTTGTTCTTTTTTCCTTCTCTAATCCTCAATCCAGTGGTGGACTGGGTATCAAAATCGGCCCGGGTACTACTATATAAACCCGCCCACTAATGGCATGTCATATATTTTCGGTTGGGGGATTTTTACCCCACTCCACAATTTATATATATATATTAGTGTGTGTGTATATGTAATTAATCTTCATTACATTCTGATCTTTCATTCTTTCAAATGTTTTTTATACTCTCTTAGTGGAAAGACAGTACACACCGCCAAAGGGCAGCTAGAAAGTCCCGGCGAAGTCGGGGATTATTTTTACCTTAAAAACTTTCCTTAGAAGAAAAAAGCGACAAATTATTTTTTTTAAACTCGAAATTCGAAGCAATTTTTCTGGCGTATGTCGTCCTCTTTGCATCTATTGTTTAGGGGACGTCACTCTTCCTTCCTTAGTACCAAAAAGCTATTGTATAGGTTTATATCTCTGCCAAGAGGGTCCGAAATTGGTTCATTGGCCGTCACCGTACGCCCCCCACCCCACCGCCCAATATCAGTTCTATAACTTTTAATTCCTCGCCGCAGTATCGATTGATGGACAGAGAAGTGCGTCAATCGCCTTTCATGGCTAAGTGCCGTGCCAAGTAGCACGTCTATTCTCAGACTGTAGAGAAGGGGAGGAAAGAACGGGAGTGGGTCTGTGGGGGGGAGGGGGGGGAGAACGTCATCGATTTTCAATTAGAGCGATCTTTGGCGAGGCTCTGAATCGACAATCAAAACTCTGGCCAAGGCCTTCAAGGGAGGTGAGATCGGGGGGTGGGGGTATAAAAGAATAGATGGAAATGGACGGATGGATGGATGAAGGAAAAGGGAGGGGGTGGATTAGAACGTCATCTATGACAAGATTATCAATCAAGCGTTGCCTTGATTAAGGTAATCACGCTCCGCCATCAGAGCTCTTCTAGAACTACTCCCGCCGGCTCCATTGTCCCATGTCCATCCCATCTAATGGCTTTTTCAGGTAAGAGACATCTTTGAAGTTTTTTTTTTAATCTAGAGGTTAAACAAATCATAAAAAAATAATTTAAAAAAAAAAATTGGTGCCTGCGTCTCGCAAAGTGTCACGAGAAGTTGTTGCAGAACTGTGATTTCCCCATCTTCCTTGCCAGGGCCATCGTCAGTAGCTCACTCCCCTGTGCCAGGATGCACTTTAAAATATCATTATTATTTAGATAATCCTATATTTCAACTTTGACATAATTAGGAGAGAAATAGGTAATTAATGCACAGTAAATGAAACATTTTCTTACTTGGAATTTATAATTCTGTATCCCAATCTTGAATCCTGTAAGTAGGCGCCCAATTGAACCACCACTCGGCACCAGGTTTTCTTTGTGTTATTATTACCTGATGTTCGCTACCTTCGCCTTCACCAGTGGCGTAGCATCCATGGCGCGAAGGGGCTCAATGAGCCCGGCCCCGCGACCATTGGGGGCCCATAGCCAGTGGTGCAGTAACCAAGACGAACCAGGATTCATTATGTTTGGGCCTATGACTAGCAACCAATTGACGTCCAAGCTTTAACGCACAACATGACATAAAGGAAATAGAATTTGAACTTTTGTAAAAGCCGAATTTTTTTTTTAAAAAAAAGCTTCTTCAAATATCCTTAATGTTAAACCAAACTTTATATTAACTTCAAGACGTTAACCCGTTTTTTCAGCTAAAGTCGGTGCACCAGCAGCATTGGCTGCTATGATGTAAAAAAAACAAACAACTGCTTTCATCAGGTTTATTGTAATGATAGCTAGCCCTAATCACAACTTAAACTTTGGTCTTGGATGATTCCGTCAGCTGTGTTCAAGAAGTTGCAGCTTTCTATGGCTTGGTAAAAAAAAAAAGGCGTAGGTTTTTTATGCTCACAACATAGCAAGATGGGTGCTTTTTAAATCTAATAGGGAGAGCTAAGTTTCTAGGACACTCCAAAAATTGTGCCTTACAATGTCGTCATCAAAAAATGATGGTCTTACAGCAACGAGATTCAGATATTTTAATGTACTCAAGACGCTATTCTCCCCAAAGGAAAAACGAACGTCACGAAGCTGCAGCACCTAGAGTAAAATTAGAAACATTCGATACTATTGTAAAAACTGTATGCAAAATCAACTTTGTTTTAAAAAATGTTGAAAATGAGCTTCAAGAACTACATCAGGATCTTCGCGCTAACTTTAGAGCGTCAACTGGAGAAGATCTAGACTAAAGTAATTCATTTGAGAACTGAGTAGGAGTGAGAGAGTACAAATGAGACTTCTGAAATAGCTCGATCTAGGAATGTTGATCCAGTTTTCCCTCCTATTGAACTCTGACAATTAAAAGACAATTTGCTGAGGCTACCTCTGACTACAGTGAAGAGATAATTCAAGATGCAGAGACTTTCGAAATCAAAATTTACCAAACTATCAATATTGTTTCTCAATAACATGACCGATTTTATGGGTATATAAAAATAGTCAATATGTTTCAGTTGTTAATTCTCAGTTTCATTTCACGTGCAAATAACAAAGAGCTAGGCTATATGATGCCACCATGCTAAACTAGCCTCATCTTACCCAGATATAATTGCCAAAGAATATTGTTCAGAGATGCAATCCTTCAAAGAAGCTTACCAAAAAAACAACAACAAAAAAACGAACCAAATCTATGCTCAATACTCTGTGGCATTTTACGTCTCGAGAGACGATCTTTTCCCTTTGCAACTTCTTGTGTGACTAAAGAGGCCAATCCTTGATACGCAGCTGCGGTCGAAGGTTGGGCATATGTAATCACCAGGCGCCGTTGCATTTTCACCCTTCTTTCTGCTTCTGTTGTGTATGGCATCTGCAATCCGAGACCCTTCCTTTACGCTCTGTCTCCAATGTGGATCTATCCAGTGCCACCTCTTCCTAGCTGCTAGTGTCGATTTTGAAGAGCTTCATGTCGCGTTTGCATACATCTGTATACCGTAAAAGTGGGCGACCAGCGGCTCTCCTCCCTTCTATTAGATCGCCATACAGAATGTCCTGTGGAAGTCGACCTACTGGTATTCTGCGAACGTGGCCAAGCCAGCCAAGGCTTCTGCTGCTGATAACAGAGCGGATGTCCTGACACCCTGCTCTTCGTAGCACTTCCTCATTGGTTATCTTATCTTGCCACCTTTTTTTAAAGATCCGCCTCAGGCATCGGAGGTGAAAGACATTCAGCTTTTTTCCCTGCCATCCTGCCATGAGTAGGTTGGCCATGTTTCACTCCCATATAGCAAAGTGCTCATCACACAGGTCCGGTAGACTAAGGCTATAGTATTGTTAGTCAGCAATATGTTGTCCCAGACTCTTTTCTGCAACCGTGACATGCTCAATACAAAGTTGGGCTTATTTAAAAATCAATGACAACTAGATTTAATCATCAAGTTTTCTAAACATCGTCATATTTCTCACTTTGTCTGTGACATTTTATTCAGAAGAGCGGTCATTCTTAAAGTTTCGGTCATTTTCAAAGTTTATTATTGAAAAATGTTATATGGCACAGAGCACGTTGGCTTTACTCGATGTTCTTTCCAATGAGCCAAAACTATAGAAATTGACGTACCGGTACTGATTTTGGACTTTCTTATCAAAGGCCAGAAAATGAGTAAGTAAGCGTGATATCTATTTACTGTTCACTGATTTACAAAGAACCCATTATTAATTTAATTTTCTTTTCAATACCATGTTTCAACTAAAATATAATTAAAATCTTTTTAAAAGGCCGCATAAAACTAAAAGAAAACTAGGTAAATTCTGACAAAAAATATTCTTTCTCTAGGTATTGTCCGCTGCAATCAGGAGCGAATTGTCAGTTTCTTTTCAATTTTTATTTTTACAAAGATTACACTAATTAAATTATAATAATTAGGTAGGCCAAGGGAGTTAAGTTGCGTGTCACTAGAAGATGTATTGGTAGTCCCAAGGGTTGGCTGTGCACGGTACTGTTACTGGCAGATTCATCCCCCTTTTTTTCCAAGCACACATCTTGGCTGCATCATCCCAACAGCGCAATCTATTCGTGGGACAATACCTTATACAGTACCCAATATCAATACAGTACTCAATACAATGAACGCAATATGAAAAAGAATGGGGAAGCGGCGGTGATCAGCCCGAGTGGAAAGGAGCGATTTATTCATCTTTCTGATACAACCAGTCAGCGGTGGGCCCTATTGTCATTCCTCATCTCAGAATCCATGATTCACCGTCGCTGGGGGAAGATAGCACCGGAAGCCGGCACCCACAGGAACCGGAACTGGCTCCGAGCCATGGCGAAGGACTGGCAGAATGTGGCAGACAAAACCGTAATACCGATCGCTATTAAATCAGTGGAATACAAAAGCGCCATTTTTAGCCAGAAATAAAGGGGGAAAAAAACGATTATTTGTGTCGGAGTGAAGCTAGATGTAAGCCAATCAAAACCTGAAGCGTCCCCACCCCCTTCTCTCTGAGCATCATCAATCTCTTCTATTGAGCGGTTAAAAGACGTCTCCGACATTGATTGCGCATGCGTCAGTCCCAGGTAATATTTATTTCTTTTTTGTATTTACCTGGATGGCAATGCTAGGAGTCGGGGGGGGGGGGGGGGAAGGGTGCTTCAGGGTGGACCGTGGACTTCGGTCGCTTTGTTTTTCCGTCTAAAGGACTTAGCATTTTTTTTCTGTACCCAAAATGAAGGTGGCACGCCACGGGGCGTGTGAACTGAGAAACTACCTTGTCGAAAGTAAGTCATTCAGTCAAATGGCGTATGCCGGGGATAGGGGCGTGTGAAGAAGATATGTAGTAGTTTCCACCAGGGTACCCAAAGTAATTGTTATTGAAATAATGAAAGTAAAAAAAAAAAAAAAAGATTTCTTAATTTAATTCTTTCTTTTTTTTTCTGAGTGCTAATTTTTTAAGGCCTGCGCGTGCCAACAATAGTGAAAGTCTAGCGCCGATTGACAGGTAGCTATTTATAGACGAGTCCAAGTCACGTGACACTATTTTTTAAATTCAAATTTTTTTTTTTCACAAGTTCATATTAGATCCAGCCATTGCCCTTTAGACCACACCTGAATAACTTGTGTACAGACGTCTGCAAGATACATTAAAAACTCGCATTGCACATTTTGTAACGAAATAATTCTCCGTTCTTTCATTTGAGACTCGCCTTTATCAGCTTAATATTGTTTTCTTGAGGCGTAAAAATTTGCTATGGTCTTATGCAGTATGTCTGTCTGTCTGTCTGTCTCTCTCTCTCTCTCTTATCCCTCTGTTTCGAAAAAAAAAAAAGGGCTATAGATCCATCTCATTAATGCTGTTAGGACTGGTTTTTTTTTTTTTTAATTTATTTAGACTGCGTCTCAATGGAAGTGGAAAGGACGTAAGGGCTCTAAATAATCAGTAGGGCCTAAGAGAAAGAACAAACAATTGCTTTAAAAATACGACTTTTGTGTGATATTTCTATTTATTTATTTCTATATAGACTGCAGCCTTTTGTCGAGAAATACCGAAAATAAAAATATTAATGTTTGTTAGAGCTTGCGGTTTTTCGCGAATGGCAGCCGTCATGTTACGGTCAGGTTACGAATCTGTCAAAGCGGGTTCTAAGCAAGCGTTTATGATGTAAAAAGAACCTGCGTACGAAATTTCATGCGAATTCGTTCGACAGTTTAAGAGATGTCTTGATCAATATATCAGTCAGTGGTATTTTCGTGAATATATTGTAGATAAAAGCAGTATTCTATATATAAAGCATAAAATATGCTTCTTTTCTTTATCCTTATAATAAGAAATAGCTGCGTGAATGCCTGAGTACAAAGCTTATTAAAACATAATGAAATCAATATTTTTTTTTAAATTTTAACTAACGAAACCAAATTGATATTTTCATTTTTTCTCCAAAAATCAAAACATCTTTAAGACTTTAGAGTCTATTAAAATAGTGTGTGTGTGTGTGTGTGTTTTGGGGGGAGGGTGTTGTATAACACGGTGTGTGTGGGGGGGTGTGGAGGACAAAGCAAAATAGAGCCGTTTAAATGTTTTGATATTGAATTGAGAAATGGAAGAAAAGTCAGAGATTTATTTTAGTTGTTGTGTGTGTGAGTGTGTTAGGGAGAGGTGATTTCAGAAGTTCCCGGGTCAAAACTTTGTGTATGTATGTGGGGGGGGGGGGGCATTATAAAGTGGGTGGGTCCTAATCAAGTAAAATTCTGTCGGAGATAATTACGATAAGCAGGTTGCAATGGTTGTGAGCCAGAAAGAGAAAGAGAGGGAGAGAGATAAGGAGAAAAAAAATGTGAAGAGAAAACAAAGAGAGAGAGATAGTGGGGACCGTTCCATTTTAAGTTTGAAGTGTAAATGTGAGAGCAGTGCTATCCGGGGGGGGGGGGGGGGGGGGATACAAACAAAAAAGGGGGGGTCAAGAGAAAGAGATGGAGAAAGGGAGAAAGAGAAAGAGAGGGAGAAAGAGAGAGGGAGAAAGATGGAGAAAGAGAAAGAGAGGGAGAAAGAGAGAGATGGAGAGAGAGAGGGATGGAGAAAGAGAGAGGGGGAGGGAGAAAGAGAGAGATGGAGAGAGAGGGGGAGGGAGAAAGAGAGAGATGGAGAGAGAGAAGTTGAAGGAGAGACAGAAGGAAAAGAGACAGAAGAAGAAGAGAAAAAGAGCGGGGCCGTTAAAACCAACAATTAGGACTTTTAAAAGTATGGTAAAAGGCGGGGGGGGGGGGGGGTGTTATTGGAAGTGCAGAAATAACAATGGTAGGAGCAAAATGAACAATGGTCTGTATAATCATAGCACATTAAAATCATAAAGTAGTTTTGAAGTGCTCGATATATTTTACACAATTTCATGGGCCTAGCCGTTCGTGTGAAGGTTAACACCCTCACATATTGACCTGTTTCCCTATCAGTTGGCCATCGCTGGGCTCAATTACAAAAATAAATCTATGAGAATTCAATCAACAACCAAGCGAGCCAGGGATTTGTTTTTAAGTCAAAGGGGAATAGCTCAATAAATACACCTGACTGAGCATCTAAAAGAGGAATAACTCAGCAAATAATTTTGATTGAGAATATCCTTATATTAATTCCCTTTCCAGTTAATCATATTTTACATTGTGCGTGAGTTATTCAAGAATTTGCATTTATAACTTGTGTGCCCACTTTTAGATCGAACGAGATTGTCATATTTTTTATACTGGAGAACACTATCATTCTGCATACTTTACATACACTTCAACTTTTGAAAACAATTTTAGTATAGGTACTTTCATATGCATGCAGATTTTTAAATTATAACATATAAAGCAAACTAAACATTTTACATTAATTGTACATCTTAAACCAGTAATCCTTTTCATCTCTAGGTTTGTAGATAAAGCACAATCACAGCAAAGTTACAAAGACAATTTGTGTGGAAACACAATCAACTCCAAAAATGGTCCGCTCTTGCAGGTAAAAAGGACGGGCTTAATACTTTCAGCAAGAATATCAGAGACTATGAACTACAAACCAGTGGCGTAGCTAGGGTATATGATGCCCAGTGCGGCAGTTCCTCACGATGCTCCACTCCCATTCCTCCCCAAAATAAAATAAAGAAAACAGCGACAAGACGTTGCTATCATTGTCATTAGAGGGGTGATTTAAATTTACAAGAAGTGGTGAATTCTTTTCAAAATGCCTGAAACTAAATTCATACTAGAATGTGTTGTTTTTACTGAGAAATGTTATCCTTAAATTAATGCCCTTCACCACTTGATGCCCCGTGCGGCCCGCACCACCCGCATATAGCTAGCTACGCCACTGCTACAAACCATCAACAACTACAACCCCCATCTTCGTCCGTTACAAAAAGAAGAGGCGTGAGCGTGTCGAAAGTGTTGTTGATATTGTTGTTATTGATAGTTCCGCTAACAACGTCATACAACAACATGTGGAAAGTTATCAATGTTAGTAGTTAGTCTACATTGGCGTTCTTATTTTGTTAACAATACTGTAGGCAGAGATCAGCTGAGAGAAGCTTTTCAAAATTAAATCTACTAATTAATAGTTATGAACACACGTAGATTCATGAAGACCATGAGAATTGGTAGTTTTATCTATTAAAGCAGGTGTAGTCTTAGCGATAAATGACAACACTCTTCTACTGGAGTCCAGCAAGGCTTGAAGCAGAAAATGTTTGTATGTTTAATTTTTTTTGATTATTTATTATCTTTTTAATGGCATTTTCATGACTATATTATTACAGTAGCAAAAGCTTACCATTCAAAATAAACATTTATTTGTTTCGCAATAGGGTCTCGCAATATACAACTCGCCCACATCAAACTGATATCTTGCGCCGTCACTGCTAAGCGACAGCTTTGATTGAAGACTGAATGCGTTGTATTTTCCAGTTATTATGAAGACACCATTATGACTAATTACTTGCAGTTTAACAAACTATGCAAACATCCTGAACTAATAAAAAATCCTAGAAATAACTCTTTAAATGCTAGACCTCATCAACGGAGATATGCAGTAGTTACCCGAATATATAATTTACATAGCGCTGTCAACAAACGTACTGTAGGTTCAAGTCGCTATGATAACATGTTAACATAAACACGACAGTTGAAAATCTCTCTTTATCCAAAAGAAATGATGAAAATAATAGAAAGTAGAATAAATGAAAATTGGACCAGCTCAGATCCCAATTATAAGAAAAAGGTCGCCTATTATAAGCTATCTCGACATGACCAACGCATAATTTTTTTACTCAAAACCGGATACAACAGAATAAGACAACATATGTTCCGGAAGCTAAAAGTCGGGACTAGCGAAACCTGCCCTTGTGGAGCATCACCAGAGAATGCTGACCATGTGCCATCTTTTATTTGCGACATATTCAGTGGCGTAGCTAGGGTAAGAAGGGTAGCCCAAATTCAAAAGTCCTAGATTTTATTAAATATTACGCCCCGTCCATGTAATTTTGCTGTTCAGTTTGAGTTTAAAATATTAACAGCGTTGATCTAGATTATTCTAGATGATGTTAGAGATGACCTTATTGCTGCACAGAAAGCACCACATGAGGCGATATGAAGTGATATTTATCACGTGTGCGTTATCTCGACAATAAACATTATTATTCAATAAAAGTCTTAGTTATTATTTTGTTAATTTTACGTATATACTGTATCAATTGGAATTTAGAAATACATTTATTAAGTGCATAATCACATGTCATGATGTGAATGTCAAAATGCAGGGGCCCCTAAAAACTTCAAGCCCCGCCCCCTCCCCCGGGAACTAAGATCCCTAGCTATGCCACTGGACGTGTTACATTTTAGGTAGAAAATTTACAACTATTTTTATAACTTTATGCATGTGAATAAATAAACTTGCATCGTTTTTTAAGAAAAGACAAAACATTGTCATTGTTTCGTAGTTTTATGCCTTTTTCTTATCTTATCTTTTCTTATAAATGTAGACGTTACTTAAAAAAAAAAAAGAGAATTGTTACGCTTTTAACCTATGTCTCAATTTAGTCCTGCACTTTGGTTTTGTAACGTGTCTCAGATGTTCCTTTAGTTTTGAAGATAAGTACATGCTAGACTAGCCCAAACCTCCAGCAGGACTGCCGGGGGGGGGGGCGGCTGGCAATGAGCAGGGATCAAATCGGTACGATCAATAGACAGTCGAAGTCAGGGCCGGTCCTAGCGATTGCGGGGCCCTATGCGAAATTAATTGCGCGGGGCCTAGTCTGGATGGGAATAAGGATAAAAAGTGAAAATTAAGATTTTGTAGTAGAAATAAATTCGGCTTTGCATTTTATTCATTCTATTCTAAGTACAAAATTGCGATCAAGCTAATTTTACTTTACCAATCTTGCAACCTGTGGCATATTTATACGCATGTGACTATAGAAAGTAAAAACGGTTAAGGGGGAAATTCGTCCGATTATTACATTTTATTACATGAAAGCTAACAATGCCTTTTTTTATCGCGCGTAGGAATGGCGTTTTCCATAATGAATGACATACACAAATGATAATTTTGTCAATTTTTCATGAGATTTTTATGATTTTTCAGGAAATTTTAATAAGTGCAGGTTATTTCCAGGAATTTTTCGTATATATTTTGCAATTAATAATTGCACATAAAATTAGCGCGGGGCCCGTGTAAGCGCGGGGCCCACTGCGACCGCATAGGTTGCAGTGGCCTAAGACTGGCCCTGGTCGAAGTCTAGAGTACATATTACAACGATCTTTAGACATAAACTCATTGGTTTTGCTGGCTGTATCAGGCAAACTGTCCCATGCTCTAATGGCACTAGTGCGAATGGATCAAGAAACCTGCCTTTATGTTTTTCTGAGTATTTTTACTAGCTTGTACTTTGATATTTGTAAATTATGGTTTAATGTTTTGTGTATCATTGCTGGTTTTCTTTTCTCTTTTTCAGTCTTTCTTTCTTGCAGGGTGTACTTTTGTTTACTTTTGGTGTTACATTAATTAGAGATATTAAGGTTTGTTATTTTTTGTTAACTTCACGGCTATATTTTGCGCCTGATCTAGATTTTTTGTTTTCTTGAGTTGATGAGACAAGTAAAATTGGGCCTCACTGTTATATAGTAAACCAGAAAAACAAAAGCACTGAATTCTCCCATTGTTTATGTATGCAAATATGAGGTGCTTTACCAAATGTTTCAAAATATTTTACATGTTTCGGGTGTTCCTTCAGAGTGAAGACAATTCAATCAACAACAAAGCGAGCCAGGGATTTGTTTTTAAGTCAAAGGGGAATAGCTCAATAAATACACCTGACTGAGCATCTAAAAGAGGAATAACTCAGCAAATAATTTTGATTGAGAATATCCTTATATTAATTCCCTTTCCAGTTAATCATATTTTACATTGTGCGTGAGTTATTCAAGAATTTGCATTTATAACTTGTGTGCCCACTTTTAGATCGAACGAGATTGTCATATTTTTTATACTGGAGAACACTATCATTCTGCATACTTTACATACACTTCAACTTTTGAAAACAATTTTAGTATAGGTACTTTCATATGCATGCAGATTTTTAAATTATAACATATAAAGCAAACTAAACATTTTACATTAATTGTACATCTTAAACCAGTAATCCTTTTCATCTCTAGGTTTGTAGATAAAGCACAATCACAGCAAAGTTACAAAGACAATTTGTGTGGAAACACAATCAACTCCAAAAATGGTCCGCTCTTGCAGGTAAAAAGGACGGGCTTAATACTTTCAGCAAGAATATCAGAGACTATGAACTACAAACCAGTGGCGTAGCTAGGGTATATGATGCCCAGTGCGGCAGTTCCTCACGATGCTCCACTCCCATTCCTCCCCAAAATAAAATAAAGAAAACAGCGACAAGACGTTGCTATCATTGTCATTAGAGGGGTGATTTAAATTTACAAGAAGTGGTGAATTCTTTTCAAAATGCCTGAAACTAAATTCATACTAGAATGTGTTGTTTTTACTGAGAAATGTTATCCTTAAATTAATGCCCTTCACCACTTGATGCCCCGTGCGGCCCGCACCACCCGCATATAGCTAGCTACGCCACTGCTACAAACCATCAACAACTACAACCCCCATCTTCGTCCGTTACAAAAAGAAGAGGCGTGAGCGTGTCGAAAGTGTTGTTGATATTGTTGTTATTGATAGTTCCGCTAACAACGTCATACAACAACATGTGGAAAGTTATCAATGTTAGTAGTTAGTCTACATTGGCGTTCTTATTTTGTTAACAATACTGTAGGCAGAGATCAGCTGAGAGAAGCTTTTCAAAATTAAATCTACTAATTAATAGTTATGAACACACGTAGATTCATGAAGACCATGAGAATTGGTAGTTTTATCTATTAAAGCAGGTGTAGTCTTAGCGATAAATGACAACACTCTTCTACTGGAGTCCAGCAAGGCTTGAAGCAGAAAATGTTTGTATGTTTAATTTTTTTTGATTATTTATTATCTTTTTAATGGCATTTTCATGACTATATTATTACAGTAGCAAAAGCTTACCATTCAAAATAAACATTTATTTGTTTCGCAATAGGGTCTCGCAATATACAACTCGCCCACATCAAACTGATATCTTGCGCCGTCACTGCTAAGCGACAGCTTTGATTGAAGACTGAATGCGTTGTATTTTCCAGTTATTATGAAGACACCATTATGACTAATTACTTGCAGTTTAACAAACTATGCAAACATCCTGAACTAATAAAAAATCCTAGAAATAACTCTTTAAATGCTAGACCTCATCAACGGAGATATGCAGTAGTTACCCGAATATATAATTTACATAGCGCTGTCAACAAACGTACTGTAGGTTCAAGTCGCTATGATAACATGTTAACATAAACACGACAGTTGAAAATCTCTCTTTATCCAAAAGAAATGATGAAAATAATAGAAAGTAGAATAAATGAAAATTGGACCAGCTCAGATCCCAATTATAAGAAAAAGGTCGCCTATTATAAGCTATCTCGACATGACCAACGCATAATTTTTTTACTCAAAACCGGATACAACAGAATAAGACAACATATGTTCCGGAAGCTAAAAGTCGGGACTAGCGAAACCTGCCCTTGTGGAGCATCACCAGAGAATGCTGACCATGTGCCATCTTTTATTTGCGACATATTCAGTGGCGTAGCTAGGGTAAGAAGGGTAGCCCAAATTCAAAAGTCCTAGATTTTATTAAATATTACGCCCCGTCCATGTAATTTTGCTGTTCAGTTTGAGTTTAAAATATTAACAGCGTTGATCTAGATTATTCTAGATGATGTTAGAGATGACCTTATTGCTGCACAGAAAGCACCACATGAGGCGATATGAAGTGATATTTATCACGTGTGCGTTATCTCGACAATAAACATTATTATTCAATAAAAGTCTTAGTTATTATTTTGTTAATTTTACGTATATACTGTATCAATTGGAATTTAGAAATACATTTATTAAGTGCATAATCACATGTCATGATGTGAATGTCAAAATGCAGGGGCCCCTAAAAACTTCAAGCCCCGCCCCCTCCCCCGGGAACTAAGATCCCTAGCTATGCCACTGGACGTGTTACATTTTAGGTAGAAAATTTACAACTATTTTTATAACTTTATGCATGTGAATAAATAAACTTGCATCGTTTTTTAAGAAAAGACAAAACATTGTCATTGTTTCGTAGTTTTATGCCTTTTTCTTATCTTATCTTTTCTTATAAATGTAGACGTTACTTAAAAAAAAAAAAGAGAATTGTTACGCTTTTAACCTATGTCTCAATTTAGTCCTGCACTTTGGTTTTGTAACGTGTCTCAGATGTTCCTTTAGTTTTGAAGATAAGTACATGCTAGACTAGCCCAAACCTCCAGCAGGACTGCCGGGGGGGGGGGGGGCGGCTGGCAATGAGCAGGGATCAAATCGGTACGATCAATAGACAGTCGAAGTCAGGGCCGGTCCTAGCGATTGCGGGGCCCTATGCGAAATTAATTGCGCGGGGCCTAGTCTGGATGGGAATAAGGATAAAAAGTGAAAATTAAGATTTTGTAGTAGAAATAAATTCGGCTTTGCATTTTATTCATTCTATTCTAAGTACAAAATTGCGATCAAGCTAATTTTACTTTACCAATCTTGCAACCTGTGGCATATTTATACGCATGTGACTATAGAAAGTAAAAACGGTTAAGGGGGAAATTCGTCCGATTATTACATTTTATTACATGAAAGCTAACAATGCCTTTTTTTATCGCGCGTAGGAATGGCGTTTTCCATAATGAATGACATACACAAATGATAATTTTGTCAATTTTTCATGAGATTTTTATGATTTTTCAGGAAATTTTAATAAGTGCAGGTTATTTCCAGGAATTTTTCGTATATATTTTGCAATTAATAATTGCACATAAAATTAGCGCGGGGCCCGTGTAAGCGCGGGGCCCACTGCGACCGCATAGGTTGCAGTGGCCTAAGACTGGCCCTGGTCGAAGTCTAGAGTACATATTACAACGATCTTTAGACATAAACTCATTGGTTTTGCTGGCTGTATCAGGCAAACTGTCCCATGCTCTAATGGCACTAGTGCGAATGGATCAAGAAACCTGCCTTTATGTTTTTCTGAGTATTTTTACTAGCTTGTACTTTGATATTTGTAAATTATGGTTTAATGTTTTGTGTATCATTGCTGGTTTTCTTTTCTCTTTTTCAGTCTTTCTTTCTTGCAGGGTGTACTTTTGTTTACTTTTGGTGTTACATTAATTAGAGATATTAAGGTTTGTTATTTTTTGTTAACTTCACGGCTATATTTTGCGCCTGATCTAGATTTTTTGTTTTCTTGAGTTGATGAGACAAGTAAAATTGGGCCTCACTGTTATATAGTAAACCAGAAAAACAAAAGCACTGAATTCTCCCATTGTTTATGTATGCAAATATGAGGTGCTTTACCAAATGTTTCAAAATATTTTACATGTTTCGGGTGTTCCTTCAGAGTGAAGACAATCTACCTTTAAGTCCAAACATCCCGCAGGACGACGGGAGATGGCAGCGGCAGGATGTAAACCGAGACCATTATAACGATTGGTCTCGTGCGAACCCGGAACCATCTAGACGATAGTCTAGCCCGCATGACCAGGCAGCCATCATGTTTTAGTCCAGTGTTTCACAAACCTGTCTGTAATCGTTACAGAAGGACTGAAAACTGACCTGCAACGTCACAACCTGTGGGCAGTTTAAAACAATAGCTCGTTGCCACGTCACAGGTCTGTACGACATGGTAACGAGCTATTGGTCTAAACTGCCCACAGGTTGTGACATTGTGGGTCACTGTTGAGGCCTTTTATAACGATTGGTATCGCTGTGATAAAGCACCGCTTCGCACTTTTAAGGAGTTTAGCGGAATATTTCGCTTATTTATTTTTTCTAGGTTTGATAAAGTGTGATTATTATTTCCTTTATGTTACAATATTTTTTAAAAATTAAACAATTAAGCATTCTTGCTTATTCCAAGTATAAGCCTATAATAAAATACAGACATAAACGATTTTTTTAAAAATTGAATTAGTGAATTTGCAAGTATTGTGTCCTTGAAGTGAATAACATCTTAATACCAGGTAAGATATTTATAAAAATACTCTGCGCAGGCTGGAGGCAATGCAGTAATTGGCCCACAAATGACTAGACAATGGTTATGCTTGCCCTGGATGTGGCAAAATATGTAGGTCACAGCTGGGACTGCGCAGCCACAGGAAATACTGCCTTCCTCACTGATCTTCGGACTCGAAGATATTGATAAGCTTCAGTCTAATGTCTAGTGTGTCGTCAAATCTGTTTCTATACTTTGATCTTCACCTTCGTCTATCCCTTAGTTTGTTGTACCTTTGGGGCACCACACAAGATCTGTCCACCGTCTTTCTCCATTCCTGTCTTCTGCCTTGGATAGAATCTCTTTCAATGGCAGGCATGTCCATTCTTTTATGTTGTCTTCTCATCTATTTCTCGATCTGTCTGCCTCTTTTTTTTTATCTTGGTACTGTTCCCTGAAGGAGCCTTAAGGACCATTGTAATATGGCCATAAAGTTTTAGTTTGCATTTTATTTTACAGTAGTCATAGTGGGGTTCAATCATTGAACTAATCTCTTCGTTTGTGATGTATGTGATACCTAGGATATTATTACCGCTATTGCGACATAATTAGAAAATCCTGCTTCGCACAAATAGGTCGTGGGAAACTTTAAACAAACCCGGCTAAATAAAGCCTAAATTACAGCCAAAATCTAGATCAGTTTTAAGTTCATGGTGATGTTATAGAATTTGTTTCAGCTACGGAGAATTTGACTACCCATTTCTGCATTTACTTAGAAATTATGCTGTTTCCGCGGCAAAAGAACTAGTTATCTTCTTATCTTATATAATACAGACGTTACTTCAAAAAATCATGCATTTAGTCATGCATATTAACAAATGACTTAAATTCTGCCAAGTCACTGGTTTTCCTGGCTAGCTCAGGCAACCCATTCCATGCTCTAATAGCACTAGGGAAGAAGGAGTATTTGTACACATTTGTCCTAGCATATGGGACGAGGAATGTGCCTTTATCTTTGTGTCTTTCTGAGTATTTTATTAAATTTGAAGTTTGTGGTTTAGTGTTTTATGTATAATTTCCGACTTTACTTTTGAGTCTTCTGTCCTGAAGGCTTTCTAAATTTAGTGATTTTACTAAAGGTGTTACTCTAGTCAAATGTGAATATTCATTTGTTATGAATCTCACTGCTCTATTTTGTGTCTGTTCCAGTTTCTTAATGTTTTCTTGAGTTGAGGGGTCCCAAACGGAGGATGCATATTCTATTATTGGCCTAACCAAGGTTAAATAACATTTTAGTTTTATGTTCTTATTTGATTTATTGAAATTTCTTTGAATAAATCCTAATACTTTGTTTGATTTTTTTATAGTTTCATCAATATGTGGATTCCATGACAGTTTTTCATTTATTATAACACCTAGGTATTTTGCGTTTTTAGTCTGTGTTACTGGTTTGCCATGAATAAGATAAGTGGAATTAATTTGTTTTAGTTTTTTTGTTACTCTTAACAACTGACATTTTTCTGGGTGGAAAGACATGCTCCAATTTGATTCCTATTTCTGTAATTCATCTAATTCTCTTTGTAAAATATCTGTGTCTTGTGTTGTTTTTATTGTTCTATATATTATGCAATCGTCTGCAAATAATCTGACTTTTGTTCCTGAAGTAATGCAATTTGGTAAATCATTTATGTAAATTAAAAATAGTAGTGGACCCAAGACTGTTCCTTGAAGTACACCTGAGTTTACTGTTATCAGTGTTGATTTAGAGCCATTTATTATTACAGTTTGTTCTCTCCCTATCAGAAAATCTTTAATCTACTGATGCAGTGGACCATTAATGCCAAAATATTTTAATTTTTTAAGCAAACTATGGTGGTGAACTTTGTCAAAAGCCTTAGAAAACTCTAGTAAGATAGCATCTATTTGTTCACTATTATCTAAACCTTTAGAAAAATCATCAATTAGTCCTATTAGTTGTGTTTCACATGATCTATATTTCCTAAAGCCATGTTGGTATGGTGTGAGGACATTTTGTTTGTCTAAGTGGTTTATGATGTTTCTACATATTATGTGTTCTAGGATTTTACATGTGATGCTGGTAAGTGATACTGGTCTGTAGTTTCCTGGGTCAGATTTTTCTCCTTTTTTAAATAGGGCGCGGGGGGGGGTGTGACATTAGCTTCTTTCCAGTCCATTGGTACTCTGCCCTGGTTAAGTGAAGCCTGAAAGAGTATTTTGAACACTGGGGCTAGCTCATTGCTTAGTTCTTTGAGTAATCTAGCTGGAATACCATCATGTCCAGAGGCTTTATTTGGTTTGGTGTTGGCTAATAGTTTTTGAATTCCATTTTCTTGTACTACTAAATCTTCTATGTTGTCTACTTGGTTCAAATTCAGTAATATGTCTTTGTCTCCTGGGGCTGAGAATGCTGATGCAAAGTATTTGTTTAGGATGTTTGCTTTAGTTTTATTATCATTATGTATTATGTTATGTTCATCTTTTAATGGCGCTATGCCTGTTGTTTCCATTTTCTTAGACTTAATGTATGACCATAGGTTTTTGTTGTTATCTTTAGATATTACATTGTTTATGTATTCACTCTGCAGCTGTCTGCTTGGGTTAAGTGTTTAATTTTTATATACTTTTTGTAAACTCTTTCTGCCTTAGTTTCTTTAAATTTTCTATATAAGTTTTCCTTCTGTTTACAAAGCTTCTTTAGTCTTTATTAAACCAGCATTTATTTATTTTGTTTGATGTATATTTAGTTGGTATATGATTTTCTATAATGCTTTTAAGATGGTTTTTAATGAAATTCCAGAGGAAAAATTCCAGTTAGGGAAAAACTATTTGCTCATTATTATCAAGACTAAAACTTTTTTTTTTAAAAAGCACATAATAAAATGTTACTTGAATCTTATATTCTATCATAATATTCACTTTGATTTTTACATATATTAGGTTCTACATAAGATAGTTTTGTTTTGTTTTTTTGTTTTGTTTTTTCGTCTATGACTCATCTTAACCTAGTTAGAATGAGATACGACTTGAATGTTTATTTATTTATTTTAATTTTGGCAAATATTAAAGAGATAAATGGATTTGTAATACATCGAATTCTAGATCTAGATCTAGATAGATTGATATCTAGATCTCAAGAGCAATGTTTAATATCTTTTTGTTATTTTTCAAATTATTGCAGAAATATTTTGTCACATAATATGGGTCTAGAAATGTCAGATTTGTTGCAAAAGAAAAAATCTGGCTAAGTGAAACAATAAGGATATTATGGTAAAGAAAATGGCTACCTTCAATAACAGATGAGATAGCCTAATTTTGTTTTTTCTTTCTATTATTGTTTTCCTCAATGAGGATTTAAATAATCGGTGAGTAAAGAACATTTCATGCAGTGATCTTAAACTATCTGTCCGGTGTTAGAGAGAGTATTTAATATACAATATATCTCTAGATCTAGTATAAAATAAGTAGATTATTAGATCATAGATTAGATGCTAGAAGTCTAGAGAGTTTTAGTTTACATTAATACTGTTATAAGTGTTTAGCTAAGTAAAGTGACTAGTCTAGAGATAGCCTCCCATAGTAGAGTGGATTGAATGTAGAGTAAAAGACTCAATTCTAATTCTAGACTTAGACTAGTCATATATTATCATTTACTTAGCCTAGAACTAAAGGGCCTTTATAATAAAGACTACTACTTAGTACTAGACATCTATAGTAAAGTGCGAAGTTCGAGCGCATTAAGCCCGCTGGCAACAATTTTCAAGTTTGGATTTTTATAGCACTGTAACGGTCTGACCTATGAAAAAACTGATAGTATCTCTGAATTCCTCGTCCTTTTTTCTATAAAAATAGATTGGATTTAATGTATCACTAGGCTTAGTTAAAATTAAATACGAAGTCAAAGAGATGTAGGGTAAGTATCGCCAAGCGTACTTTTCCTCGAGCGAATTTTTCCCCAGTTAGTAAGCTCGATCGGGTTGATGGAAGGTTCGAACAGATCAAAGAAAATATATCTAAAAGCATGTTTTAATATTTAATTTTTACTATAAAGTCATTTTCTTTTTACTCCAGCGCAAGAACACCATCCATTGCACCATTTCCCACCCTCCACAACTTCAAATAGTCTCTTTAAGCTGATGAGCAGACTTAAAAATAGCCTTAAGCCCATTACCCATTTCCTTCACTACCGGGTAGTAAAAAAGAATAACTCCGCACCTCCTGAGTTTAACTTCACCATGAACTTAGCCTTTACAAGGAAAAGGAAATAGTATGTGTCGGAAGTAAAGAAAAAAGGTGCATGCGCAGTAGCAATATAGTAGTAATTTGGTAAACATTCAAATAAAAAAGTTTTAGCAATAAAAAGTGAACTGTTCGAACCTCTTGACAAATCGGGGCTGCTCGAACTTCCAATTTACTGTACATTCTAGTTTACAGTTGACTGATTGTCAATTCATTCATTTCATAATGACATAATTCATTGATTTGATTGATAAACTTAAAACTATAATTAGGATATAAAAATATATAATTAGAGTCTAGATTCTAGATTATTTAGATGTAGACTACAATCACTAATTAATTATTAATAATTTAAT
This sequence comes from Biomphalaria pfeifferi, assembly GCA_030265305.1. NCBI lineage: Eukaryota > Metazoa > Mollusca > Gastropoda > Planorbidae > Biomphalaria > Biomphalaria pfeifferi. Next base: position 3,688,735 of record JASAOG010000030.1, on the reverse strand, counting down.
TTTTAATGTCACTAAATTTGACTAAATACATAGTCGAGCTTGTATCCTATTGTTATGACCCTTGACAAAAGTGGTCATAGAGTGAAGGATTTTACCATAGTTGACTCTTCACCAATCTCTATCTCAGTATCTAGAATGTAGAGGTCTCCCATCAAATAGATAGAATCTGTTTAATTTAATGGCATCTGCTGAGTCTGGGGACACAACTCCTTGAGCTATACCAGTGCTCCCTTCCCAAGGAGGCTGAGTACATATAATATATAAATTTATTATAAATATAAGAGATTCCTTCGTATTTCTACAATGTATCATAAGAGGGTTGCCATTGCAGCATGTTCATGGGGAAATCATATAATTTTTATCTGCATAGTTCCCTTTTTTTTCATTAAATAGTAGCATCTTAATTTTCTGAGGCCTGAAGGTATAAAACTTACTCTGTGCATTAAGCTAAAAAAAAATATTTTAACAGGCTTCACTATAAATTAAAAAATTTTATTCATATTATATTGTGATTAAGAAATCTTTCTTTCTTAATTGATTTTCTTTCCCTTAAAATGTAATGCATTTTTATATGAAATGATTGCATAACTCCCCCTCTGTAGACACTGCGCCCACCCTTATGAAACTGTAAACCATATCCTAATCCACCTTAGGCAGACCCTACTACCACTCCAGCCCAACATAACTAACACCCTGTATGGCACTGCTGAACAACTGAAGAAAACAGCACACTATTTTTCCTTGGCAGCAAAAAGCTGGCTAGAAGAAGAAGAAGATATGAAATGATTGAAACACATTCTTTTCAGCTACTTTATGTTTTCTTATGTTACCAGCACTATATTAAATTATTATAATTATTTAAATCTCATATTTTTAATAAGCAAGAATATTTTTTCTAACAAAAAAATTCAACTTACTTTCTTCCACTGTAGAAATGGCTGTGGAATTGGGTATGCGAGTTGTTCGTGGACCAGATTGGAAGTGGGGCAACCAAGATAATGGAGAAGGCCATGTTGGCACCATTGTGGAAATTGGTAGGCCAGGCAGCCAGACATCACCTGACAAAACTGTTGTTGTACAGTGGGATTCAGGCGCAAGAACCAATTACAGGATTGGCTATCAGGGAGCATATGATTTGCGTATTTATGATAATGCACCTTGTGGTAAGTTTAATAATTTTGTTTTGTTTTCAAGATAATAGTGGATTGTAATGTGTATGTTTTAAATAAATTTATTCTCATAAATTTTGTATTTTATGATGTACTGTAATTTATCTGCATTTATCTATTCACAAAAAAAAGAGTGACTACTCTTTAATGTTTTGCTTGCTAGACTTTCCTGAAACTACTAGCACCATTTTTGTCATTCACATATTTTCAAAACATGTAATGGCTTCATCATATCTTTGAAAATTAAATAAAATTGAATATTTCCAAATTTTGAAGAACTTCTTACTTTTAATGTTACACAGTGATCCACTCTATTAGTCATGGAATAACATTGGTTGGAGGGGAGTGGCAGCTGAATGATGGTGAAGTGCTTGATTTCAGAACCAAGGAGTTTTAATTTCAAACCCCAGTGAAAACTTAGATTTTGAACTTCTGAATTTTTAGTTCACTCAACTCTAATCGTTACCTTACATATGGGGGGGGGGGGGGGGGTTAAGTCAGTTGGTGGTTGTGATGGCCACGAAAACCTTTTTAACTGTCGACCATAGATATACAAATTAGCTTTACAGCATCTGCCTCATGACATGCAAGGTACCTTAACCTTTTAATAGTGGTTGGAATTGACAATTTGGCAATGGCCATTTTGTTGATAGAAGTTTTATGATAATTCAGAAACAGAAAAGATAATGGAACATTATTTCTCCCAGGTCCATTCTCAGAACACAAAAATTTTAGAATGGACATATTTCTTTTAATTATTGTAGTCCACATTACATTAACATATAAAATAAAACTCTTACCAAGTGCTATACCTGGTTTGTCACAAGATATATTACAACACAAATAAATAAATAAATGTAGAGAGTGATATACAAATATTACCAGCAGCATTCTTAGTCTCTGCACATTCATTCACAGACATCCCTCTCGTCTTCACCTGGAACTTCTTCCGTTACACATCTATCACTCAACACCCTTAACCTTATATTGACCATCATCCCTATGAAGTTTTCTTATCCTTTGTCCCTCATCATTGTTTATTGCATTGGTTATCTTTCTGTGACTTCCTAGCTCAGCTCTTTAGTTTCAATCATTTTAAACATCGTTAATATATATATATACACAGTGCTTTTTTTTTTTTCTGTAAAAAAAAAATAGGTGCCGCTAATCAGTGGTGGATTGCCTAACTTTTAATTATTAATAAATTTTTTAAAAAACCTTAAAATACAAGAAAATTAATAATTTTCCCCCATGCTGAAAAAGGTGCTGTTACGCTGTACCAGTGCGTACCGTCACAAAAAAGCACTGTATATATATATATTTAAATGAACATATGTTGTTTGTATATAAGTCATATAGTCTCATTAAGTCTAGTGCCAAAACACCTCAAGCATTTATTATTTTAAAAGGATTTATTTTATTTTTACTAGGTTATTTTAAAGTGCACTATAATTAATTAGTCAGTATTAGGACATGGCCTTGCTGATTGTTCAGTGTGAAAGAACAAATGCTTACTTGCATTCATTATAAATGTAATATAACTACTGTTGCACACTGTTTTGAAATCTGGTTGATGCTACACCAATTTGCTGTTTGCTAACTCTTCTTCTTCCATTCAGGTGTGAAACATCCAAACATAATCTGTGATACCTGTCGTGTTCAAGGCATTCTGGGAATGCGGTGGAAATGTTCGAAGTGTCGTGACTTTGATCTATGCATGATGTGTTACATGAGCGACAAACATGACTTAACTCACACTTTTTTTAGATACGACAACAGCAACTCCAAAGGGTAAATCTGTTTTTAGAAGTTTTTACAAAGCTTACATCAACTCACTCTGTCTGTTAAAAAGTTTGTATATGTTATTTCTCATACACCCTTCTCGGATCAAGTTGAAACTTTGCACAATATTTCATTGGCATAGATAACACATAAATCAACAAACAAAACTAACCCATAATCAATTAATTGCTCTAATTAATTATTTTTTTGATACGAACAAGGGAAATTTATTTGCCATTATTTACAGATACATCTAAATATTTAGGGTTTCGTCCCTTAGATAATTGAGTGCGTTATTTCTCCAACATCCAATCTCAGATGAAATGAAAAATTTAATAAATAATTTATGTACCTAACAAAACATGAATCAATTAAAATATTAACCAATTAGTCAATTAATTATTGGTATTTATTTTTTTTTATTGAATTAGGAAAATAACTTCTGTTATTTAGGGATATTATTGTAAGTGCAGATTTCTTTCCCTTAGATAAGCTTTGTTTTGTTTTTTAAAACAGGGTTTTTTAATATTTTGCTTGAAAAAAGAAATATGAAAGAAAAAAAACACAGTGAGAGTTCTGCAAGACGACTGACATGTTGTTATTGTATCAATGAGATGAAGTTCTGAAAAGCTTGTGACCTAACAAAATAGTTCTCCACCATCTCATTAGTTTTCAACTTTCTTGATGTTTTGCTTTTCTGTCATTCTTATTCAAGCTGCACCTTATCAATGTTCACCCATGACCTTGTCTTCATTAAAATTCCTTTTTCAGGGTGAAAGTACCCAAACGAAGAGACAGTCAAAATCAGAAGGTCCTAGCTCAGGGCATTTACGCTGGCGCCAAAGTGTGTAGAGGGCCTGATTGGGATTGGGCCAATCAAGATGGTAAGGGAGCTGTCTAACTATTAACTCATTAATAGTCTTTTTTTGGTTGTTTCTTGCATTTCCAATTAACTGTCACACAGACTTTGTTTTAATTTTGGGGGAACTATACAGGGTTGGGTGGGGTTCATATTATGGGGAACTATACAGGGTTGGGTGGGGTTCATATTATGGGGAACATGTTTAACCAGACAGTGCTGTGGGGTGGGGAAAGAAATTTTCCCTGGGTGAAATCAGTGTTTAGTAAGCAGTGTTGTGTAATGATCATAAGCTGCCAGGTGTCACTGTGAGTGTTCATCTAAACCTGTCCTGTTTTGTATGTTGGTAAAGTACTTTTTATACTCAGGATAAGAGACAGGATGTGTTTTGCCAGTAACACAGCTGGGAGAAGGGAGTGTAGAGGCTGTAGTTATATCCTGAACTAAGACAAGGAAATAGGAAAAAATGTAACTACTTGACCTAATGACATAACAGTAGGCTTATTGTCTGTTACATGAATGATAACTTTTAACTGAGCTACGACTGGTCACCTGTAGTAGGAGTAAAAGTCATTTTCCCCTTTTCAGAGCTTGTGATCTATGGTTCAGATGATGTAAAGGTAATCTCTATATGTGGCCCACTGTTAATGTGGGTGCCGTGTGGCCAGCACAACAACCAACTGCCTTTACTTTTCCACTGCTAATGTCATGTGCCCATTAGAGCTGGATGGACTCGGAAGCGTCCTAAAGATCCTGAAATAAAATATATATTATATTAAATATTTCTATTTGTTATATATATATATATACAGCTGATTCAGACCAGCCACTTATTCTCCTATGGTTGGATCTGGTTTATTGGACCAGTTGTTTGTTATGGGCAAAAGATCATTGTCCGATTAACATGATTCAATTGTATATGTGTGTATCTTGGTTTTCTTGCTCCATTGCTCTTATAAAATGACAATATATTTGGATGACAATTTAAATATCCCATCATACCCTTTTCAGCCTAGTAAATAACATGGGAAGGGGAGAATGAGATTATGCTAGTCTCCTGTGTGACAGACTGAGCTTAAGCCTGCAACACAGCAGCAGAAATCTGGCTCGAAAATATTCTACATTGACTTGTTTCTTTTGAAACCTAATTTTCTACTTGACAGTAAATAACTAGTGGGGGTAGACTCAGCTGTCTGCAGAGTTTGTTGCCTTAGAAGCATCAAAATAATTCTGTAAAGCAAGGCCTACTATAAGAATTTGCAGTTCTATTAGGTTACACTCTCATCTGAGAAGATTTAAAGCTGGTTGGGTTTGGTGGTCTCAAAACTGGCAGCGAAGTTGATAGAGTGTTGTGCTACGAACATATGGCCACATTTTTTTTTTTTTTCAAAGACGGTCCAATAGGATCCAATGTGATTTTATTTGAACATAAACTAGTAATTGCTTGTTTTAAAATGGTTGAATTGCTTGTTTAATTGACAGGTGGAGAAGGCAAAGTGGGCAGAGTGACAGACATTAGAGGCTGGGATAATGAATCAGGTCGCAGTGTGGCTCACGTCATTTGGGCATCTGGCTCCACCAATGTCTACCGTATGGGACACAAGGGCAAAGTAGATCTGAAGTACATCCATGCAACGCCATCTGGGCAATATTACAGAGACCATTTACCTGTTTTAGGTGAGATGTTAGAATAGCTCAGTCTAATAACAGTATTGTCATGTAGAATACATTGCTTCATTCTTTCAGGAAAGAAAAGTTCCTTAATGTTTAAGCTGTAAGCTTATACAAGATGATAAACAGAACCAAGATGACTTGTTCATTTTTTTATTAATTATATGAATAAAGATATATTAGATATATATTATTGGAACTTTCTGTCTTTCCTAACTGTGGATGCTACCTTTACAATATTAGATTGCAATTCAGAAACACTTGTGAGAAAGAGTCCAATTTAAGGGCCTATAAAGTGTTCAATATCTGTGTCATTCTGAGTGTTCAATATCTGTGTCATTCTGAGTGTTTGGCTGATTCTTTGGGCTGTGTTTCTTAAGTCTATAGCTGTTCTAACCATGACTCTGTTTAGACTTGACAAACATCTGTTTATACTGACTTGAAGGTGAACATGTGGAATCTGAAGTCCCAGGTGTACATAGCCAGTTCAAGATGGGAGACAAAGTGAAGTGTGACCTAGATGTTGAGATTCTGAAACAGATGCAAGAAGGTCATGGAGGTTGGAATCCTCGAATGGCAGATGTAAGTTGTTTGAATGCATGCAACATCCTTGGGTTAGTGAACCTGATCTAGCAGCTAGCTATGAGGGAGAAAAACTTGTCAGCTTTGTAGTTAGAGTGTAAAGTTAATCTTTATGTCTCTTTATTAGTTTGTGGATACCCATATCATTAGTTTGTTTTACATATTTCAGATGTTCCTTCAGAGTTGAAGATAATTTATTTCCTAGTCCTAACCTCCCACAAAAATTACAGGGGATGGCAGCGGGCAGGGTATGAACTGGGGCCATCAAGAAGTTCAAACAACAGTCCAGCGCGCATACCGCATGACCAAGCAGCCATCGCAGTGTGGTATCAATCCTAAAGTCTTTTTATTAGTTTCTGGTTACCCATACATTCACATTCTAGGTTGATTTCTTAAGTGTTTTAATAACTGAATCCTTTTTTTATTTATTTTTTTTGGGAGAGAAAATAGCCTGTAAAAAATACATTCATTTTTTTAAATTTTTTTTTGTTAGTTCTAAAAAGCAACATTCTTAAAAATCATTTTAGCATTTCATTAGAGCCCCTGAAGGGGGAAAAGACGCTATAAGTTTTGTGTCCGTCCATCCCATTTAGATTCTTGGAAACTAGAAAAGATAGTGAAAATACGACATCATAATATTTTAGAAATTACGACACAAGACTCTTCTAAATAATAATACACTCTCAGGTTATTACTTTATAAATACTTTAGTTATGTAAATACGAACATTTCATTTCTCTTCCTGTCAATTTCTCCCAGCTTCCTCTTTTAAACATCCCTTCCATTCATTACACAAATTCGCACCATTATTCATGCACACCGTGCTGCGCTACAACCGTAACACCCCCCTTGTTTGCCAAGTTCGATTGACATCGAACGTCTTTTAAATATCAAATAAAATTATAAATCACTGTTCAGTATAATTATATTATCTTAATTAATTCTCATTCTTTTAAACCAGGTAAAAACCAACAACAACAAAAAAAAACTCCAACAGCAAAATTAAATATCACCATTCTCTACATTATTATTTTAGGTTCAAAATTACTTACATCCATCCCAATGTATAATGTCCAGACTTCCCCAACGAACCAATCAGAGTAAATCTCATAATTCACAATTATAAACTATAATTAACTATGTAACTGTAATACTATATTTTACATTTCTAACAATGGTTTCATCAAATTCTCAATATGACACCTCACACATGTAACAAAGCTTTGTCAATCCATACAGTCTTCGATTACATATACATGTAATATGTGTATATTTACAAAATGTTCCAGTCTGTTATAGATGTCTATTTATTACACTGCTATTCATTGTGTTCTCACCAAAATGATTTTACTGACATTATTCTTTTGACCAACCAACAGAAACAAAATTGACATGGCCTAGCTCCTTTCCTTACTTCCATTTCTTTTCCTTCTTAGGTACAGCTATCACATTGTTTTTCCCTGGTATTGTCCTGACCTCAAAGTTATAATCCATAAGTTGCAATGCCCACCTGGCTATTCTGTTGTTCCCTTGTTTATTTGTATTAATGAAGGCCAAGGGAGCGTGATTTGTCCATAGTTCAAATTTAGCTCCCATTAGGTAGAACCCTAATTTTGTTATACACCATACAATGGCTAGTCCTTCCTTTTCAATGGTGGCATATTTCAGCTCAGATGCTGTCAGTTTTCTACTCACATATAAAACAGGATGTGGGACACCATTCCATTTTTGCATTAGACAGCCTCCCATTGCAATGGCTGATGCATCTGTAGCCAAAATAAATTCCTTAGTATCGTCAGGTAATTTCAAAATCGGTGCCCCAGAAAATAAAGTTTTAATTATGTCCAGTGCTTCTTGACATTCCTCCGTCCACACTATATTGTTAGGTTTTCCTTTCTTTGTTAGATTTGTTAGTGGTTCAATTATTTCTGAAAAATTTGTGATAAATTTTCTATAAAAGTTGCATAGACCCAAAAGGCTTCTAATTTGCTTCTTTGTCTTTGGTACCTTAATGTCCAATATTTTTGATACAGTTTCTTCCAATGGTGTAATGTACTCATTTTTAATCTTATACCCCAAAAATTTCACTTAGGCCAATTTTTATCTTTGTTGGTTTCAATGTTAAATTGTTTTCTTTGATAATTTTAAAAACCTCTCCAAGGCTTTGTATATGCTCATCCCATTGCTCACTAAAAATGCATATATAATCTAAATAACAAATAGTGTCTCTTCTATGGCTGAATAATTTGGCCGTCATTCTGTTAAACGTGGCTGGAGCATTTACCAAAAGCCAAAGCTCATCACATTCCATTGATATATGCCCGAAGGTGTCTTAAATGCCGATAATGGTTTAGCTTCTTGTTTTAGAGGTACTTGACAGATCCAACGTGCTAAAAATCTTTGCATTTTTTAGCTTAGTAAACATTTCTTCTGCTTGTGGCATTGGAAATGGATCAAATTGTGTGACTTTATTCAATTGTCGATAATCCACACACAATCTTAAGTTGCCACACTTTTTTTTAACAAGCACGACTGGTGCAGTCCATGGTGAACTAGATGGTTCTATCACTCCAAGTGTTAGTAGCTCATCAATTTCCTTCTGTAATGTTTCTCTATGGTGTAATGGGATCGTATATTGTGGCAGTTTATTTGGTACTTGCCAGTTAACTTGATATCATGTTCTATAATACTTGTTTTTCCAGGTAAATCCGTAAAAATATTCTTATACTCCTCAATTAGTGCCTTGATTTCTTTAGCTCTATCAAGAGAAACTCCATCCACCGTGACATCCTTCCACGTTTGCCTACTTTCTGTTGCCACTGTCTCTATTGATCTAAACCTTTCCTCTGTCTCCATTTCTTCCGTCACACGGACACTCATTGTCATTGACTCATCTTTACTCCTTTCTTTACTTCTTTGTCTTGGTCTGAACTCTTTTAACAAATCTACATGAAATATTTTGAGCTTCGAATCAATGTCTATTTCATAATCCACATCGCTAATTTTCCTTGTTATTTTGTATGGTCCCAGCCATTTTGTGAACAGTACATTATTCTTAACCTTGAGTAAGACCAAAACATCTTGTCCTACCTCTAATTCCGTCATTTCTCTATGTTTATTCACCCTGTAATGCGTTAATTCATTTTTCTCTAATACCTGTCTACCCGCTTCTTCGCATGCCTTTATAACCTGATTTCTAGTTTCTGTTACAATATCATAACTGTCATTAGTTCCTACATGTTCATGAGAGACTATCAAATCTTTCAATATTGTCATTGGACCTCGTGGATTTCCTCCATAAATCATTTGAAATGGTGAAAACCCTGTTGTTTCATTACGACTCTCTCTGTATGCAAATAGTATTGACGGAATAGCCATATCCCACTCTTTGGGTTTATCATCCACTACTTTAGATAATGCTTTCTTTAGCGTACCATTAAAGCGTTCGCAAATACCATTGCTCTGTGGGTGGCAAGGGTCTGTAAACCTTTGCTGAATCCCAAACATGTTCAAGAATGTTGTAGTCAGCTGACAGTTGAATTGAGTGCCCCTATCTGATAATATTTCTTTGGGAAATTCAAATCTTGTAAATAACGTATATAATGCTTGTACTATGTCTCTGGCTTCAATTCTTTTGATTGGAATAGCCTCTGGCCATCTTGAGCACACGTCTATCACAGTTAAAATATAACAGTGACCCCTATTCGAAACTACTGGCATTGGACCAATCAAATCAATCGCTATTTTACTAAATGGTCTATCTGCTATATCCACCCTTTGTAATGGTGCTTTTATTTTTCTTGCCACTTTTATTTGGCATAGTCTGCACGAAGTTCGATAGTTTTTGATGTCCTTACTAATAGATGACCAATAAAAATCCTTGAATATTCTTTGTTTCGTTTTATGTATTCCCATATGTCCTGCGTGCGCTACATCGTGCCCATTTTCCATAACAAGCTGCCTGAATTCCCTAGGTACCACAAGCTGTATTATTGTTTCCCCATGCCATTCAATCTCTCTAACAAGAGCTCCTCTTTCTATAAAGAATCTTCCTCCTCTACCTCCTTTCTGAGCCAGCTGACGTAACTCTGGATCATTTTTTTGTTTTGTGATAAATTTTTCTTTGTTAAATCCTATGTCTTTGATTTCTATTGTTTCTGTGTTTTCATGTTGTTCTTTATCTTGCTCTTTTTCCTTAGTTTGCCAAATCTCCTTCCTCTACATCTTTACTACAGGATCGAGTAGTTGCCATTCCACAACAATTTTTCCAAACTTCTATCTCATTTTCCGTGCACTGCTTTATGTTTGGTATATTGCCAATAATCAAATCAATTTGATCATGGTCTATAACACATGCCTCTACGATCCCTGTATAATACTGTGTTTTAATGTTCACTTGGGCCACGGGTAATTGAACTGTTTTACCATCAAACATAATACATGCTTTGTTTTTTCCAGTATATTCAAGATCTTCAACCAATTTTCGGTTTATTCCAACAATAGTGCTCCCAGTGTCCCTTATCGTTCTTGCAGCCTTATTTCCTACAAATGTTTGAAAACAGTTTAGGACTTCCTGAACTCGACAATAACGACAAATTTTGATCTCTTCCATTTCTTTTGCTGTCATATCTTCCCTGTCTGTTTCCTTGATATCTCCCTCTGTAGCTATTATACTGGCCTTGTCTACTATCTATTTGGCTCCTTCCTTGTCCTCTAAACCTATTCTGTCCTTCATATCTAAATCTTCTATTGTTGCTATAACTGTCTTGTGTTTCTCTAGCTCTATTAAATGCTACTATTTCTTCAATGTCGCTACCTCTGTTTAACTTTTTTTCAGGATGTGCCACTTTGTAAGCCTTTATTAATTTTACAATCTCATCTACAGATTTTGGCTTTCTCTCCAGCAGGAATATTTTTAGTTCGTCCTGACTCTCATAAATGACTTTATCCAGCATAAGAAATACCTTTAGTCCATCAAACGTCTTCTCTATTTTTGATGACTCTGTCCAATTGTCAAAGTAGCTATTCATCTTGTCTAAAAATGTTTAAATGTTTGGGGATCCTCGTTTGTTTCAATGGTGCAATTAACATATTGTTGACGATAAAACGCCTCAGTTTTTCCAAATGTTCGTAGTAATTGCTCCTTTACTATTTGGTAATTATTCTGATTCATGCAAATCTTTGACAGTACCTCCGCTGCAAATGACTTCAATAACAAAAATGTCCATTTATCTTCAGGAAAAGCCAATTCTTTCATTTCAATTTCAAACTTCTTTAAGAAAATATCTATGTCTATTCATTCTCATCAAACATTGTACCTTTATATTTTGCCCATTTATTTCCAGACACGTCATTTTTCTTACCAGTACCTTCAACTTTTCTTTCTCTATGGCTAACCTTTCTTTCTCCATAGCTAGCTTCTCTTTCTCAATTTCTTTATCCGTACCTAATTTCTCTTTACTGATAGCCAACTTCTCTTTCTCAATTTCTTTATCCGTAACTAATTTCTCTTTACTGATAGCCAACTTCTCTTTATCCATTGCTAATTTATCTTTATCAATAATTAACTTCTCTTTCTCTCTGTCTTTTTCCATGGCTATCTTCTCTTTCTCTATTTCCTTTTCCATAACTAAATTCTCTTTCTCTCTTTCTTTTTCCATGGCTAACTTCTCTTTCTCTATTTCCTTTTCCATAACTAAATTCTCTTTCTTTTTCCATGGCTAACTTCTCTTTCTCTATTTCCTTTTCCTTGACTAGTTTCTCTCTTTCTATTAATCTTTCTTGTACATATTTTCTCAGCTCTGCTCCTTCTAATTCCAATAGCCTCCCTTCTTCTTTCAAAGCAACTATCTCAGCTTTATCCGCCATTTGTAATTTTTCTTTATAGAGTTATCTGACCATATAAATTAAATATATTTGATTCTCATATACTTAATGCCTGGACCCAACAATGTTCATATCTAAATGTAATGTAATGAACCAAACGTTTAATGTTATTCGAAAACAAATATGTATCTACTTCCCGGAATACTCTTCTTCCTGCTGGTATAACTGCCAATGCTAGTGTATATTCTCCGCCAGTGATATGAGTTTTCGTTGTTTGTCTATAAGCCGTAGTCAGTGTATATCCGTTGGTCCTAAATGGGCACTGTTCTCCACCGTAGTCAAAAGTCACTAGTGTTGCCCACAGCAGTGCTAAGGATCGTACAAATTTCCATCAATATTGAATGTTAAAGGTTATTGTTGAGAACTATGACCAGCCAGAATAATGAACATGTACTTCAGCAGCCACTGACATGATTTTTTTTTTCAACTACTTCATAGCACATCCAAATACAGTGACGTTTTCACATTGGTGAATGTAGAGAATGGGCCGTCATAATAATTATAATGATATAAATCTAGATTTAAATGTTAATCCAATTGATTAATTCAGCAAAAATGTTTTTAGTTAATTTTCAACTAAAGGTTTATGTTTACCAGTGAGTCTAGTACATAGCTTTAGAGATTTAGATGACGCTAACTCTCTCAATCTTAATCTAGAGATTTTGTTACACTTTGTAGTACTAGTATACCTCAGTAGACAGGAATTAGATACCGATATAACGCATGTCTTGCCTTTTCCATTGGGCGCCACTTGTTATGACACAAGACTCTTCGAAATAATAATACACTCTCAGGTTATTACTCTATAAATACTTTAATATTACAACAAGTTATGTAAATACGAACATTTCATTTCTCTTCTTGTCAATTTCTCCCGGCTTCCCCTTTTAAACATCCCTTCCATTCATTACACAAATTCGCACCATTATTCATGCACACCGTGCTGCGCTACGACCGTAACATAGACCATTCAAAGTTCTGATGCAACAGCTACTTTTTCTTTTCTGAAAACGAAAAATTTAATTGTTTAAATCACTTATGCAAGCTGTTTTTTTCTTTAAAATACACCACTTTTAAAACTATTCACTGTTAATAGTAACAAACACAGGAGGCTCTTTATTAGGGAAGATAACCATTTACCATATTTTTAACACATTTATAACGGTTTTAGATTTTTGTCAAATTTTTTTTTTTTTTTTTTTTTTTTTTTTTTTAACATTAGTATTGCTAAGTTATGTAAGTTCTGTCATACTAATTACTGCATTTACAAAAAAGTTTTCTTTTTTTTTTTTAAAGAGAAAAAAATCTATTTAGTATGCAAATAAGTTGGGCATAATTTAAAACAGCCATTAATAGGTAGTTTTTTTTTATAGTATCACGTGAACTGCAGCAGCACACTGCTAGGAAATTTTTTAAAATTTTTTTTCTTCTTTAGGAATAAGAAATTGACCCTTTACAAAACATTGAGATCAATTAGATATACATTATAAGACATCAGGTAGGCCAGGTTCACATCTAACTTCACATTCACTTTCACCTATCCTTTGGTCTGTCAACCTACTTTCTCCATTCTTCTCTGTCATTCGTTGTCTGATAGAATTTCATTCTGATGTTCTTTCTGAAAATATTGAAACCTGCCTTTGTGGACCACTTTGGGAGCCGATTTTGAGTTTCTTTTGCCACACTAACTGTCTTTGTAACCTTGTTTTTTTTTTTTTAATTTGTGTTTTGACAGTATATCTCAAAAATTGGGACTGTCCATCGTATCACTGACCGTGGAGATGTGAGAGTCCAGTATGAAGGCTGCGCCAATAGATGGACATTTCACACAGAAGCTCTAACTAAAGTAAGAGTTCAGAATAAACTAAATTTTGTATAGTCCTCCAATAAAAAAAAAATTAAGAAATATTAGTATTAGAATTGTATTTACCCACCCCATCATCTGTACAGAAATTTTTTTTTTATCCTTATTTCTAGGTTATAATGTTCCATCCAGAAGACTTTGTCAAAATCTCAGATAATCTTCAGTTGGTGAAAGAGCTACAGGCTGGACATGGTGAATGGACAGACGTAATGAAAAATGTAAATTAATATTTGGAGATTTCAAATATTTACATTTCTCAAGATAGTATTCATGACTGTTGATTATATAAGATTTTCATTTGTTTTATCTACTGTTAATTATGTAAGATTCTCCTATTTTTTTTTATCCAGACCCTTGGAAAGATAGGCATAGTTAAAAAAGTCTATGTAGACAGAGATCTGAGGGTAGCTGTGGCCAACCAGGAGTGGACTTTTAATCCTCTTTGTTGTACACTGGTGCCTCACGGAGCAGAAGAAATGAACAATACGCTTGGTTCTGGCCATGACCAGAGAGCAGCCATGCGTAAGTTCATTTTCTTTCACAGAATAGATGGTCAAATGTTGGAGTGAAAGAGTCTTAATTATTTCGGTTAAGAGGCAACCATTGTTGAAGCATTAAGTCATGTTGTTTGATAAATGTTTTGGATTTTTTTGTTGTGAGAAAGATAATCTCAGTTTATTTGATGGTGATTATATTTGAAATAGAAAGTCTTAATAATATAAGAACCCAAAGTTGGATAACAAACATTTATGTAAGAAAGTTTACTGATCAAATAGTAAATACAAATTAAATAGTGTTTGAATTGTTACTCCTAGATATGTTTTTCAATTTAGACCACCATATTAGGGTTCAATTTACTTTATCACTACAAAACAAAGAATAAAAAAGCTAGAAATACATTGGTGGGCCAGTTTGTAATGTTGAAAATGAGAGACTTTATTTAGAAAAGAGAAATGAATTTAAAATCCTTTTAACTCAACTCTTACTCAAAGAATATAGCTGTGCTTTGTATCATGTGCTTGCTCAAAATTATTTTAGTAGAGTGGATGTCATTTAAACCATTTGCACTTTTAATTTCATCATAACTTGAACTCATCTGTTTGTTTCTTTTGTTCATTTACTGTTCGTTTTAGCATTAGTTTTATTTACAGTTCATTTCAAGCTAAAGTTTTGTTCATTTTAACCTAAATTGTTGGTTCATTCACTGACCTGACTTTGAGGTACTTGAGACAATTCTGTTTATTTTTTTTATCTCTTGCAGCTGCTTTCACTTCAATATTGGAACAGCTAGCAGAGTTGCGGTCATCACATGGTCAAGAAACAGGTCCAGATCGCCTAGTCAGAGAAGCTGCCCAAGGGCATGTTGAAGTTGTGAGAGATATTCTTTCCAAATATCCTGATAAGGTGAGACACTGGATTAGTGGACAGAAGAATTCTGGAAAATAAAATGCCACAAACACAAAAGAGTTAGGGTTTTTTTGTTGTTTTTTTTCAGTCTGATCTCACAATGTAGTTGTACTTGAGAAGTTCTGATTATGTAGAGGATTGAAATTTGAATGACATGGATATAAAAATACAACATTTTTCTAACTCTGAAATCTGTTACTTATATTCGCAATAATGTAGACGTACTAATGATTAATATAATAGATCTATATCTGTTTGCTGCCAATGTTTCTACAGCCTCGGTTCAGATATTTTATGTAGTTGAATATGTTCACTATAACCAAGATTGGCATAACAAACTTCGACAAGTGCAGCTGTCATAACATTGTCTGTTGGTTATATTGTTTAGGTTGACCAACAGAGCTCAGGTAAAACTGCCCTCCAGGTAGCCAGTCACCAAGGCCATCGGGACATTGTACAGCTCCTTCTCAATGCCAAGGCCAGCCTTGAGGCCAAGGATGAGGATGGAGATACTGCTTTGCATTATTCGGCTTTTGGGTGAGTTCCACCTCCAGTGGATTGTAAATGTTTATGTCTGGTAACTAAGCATACAATGTGAGATGGTAATCCAGTTTTAAAAACACTGGTATTGAACCAAGAATCTTCTATATGTCATTGTATTGATTTTTTTTTTCTGTCTTCTGTACATAAATCAAAATGCCATGTCTTTTAAAAAAATATAATTGGGATATTTAAGATTTAGAAGGCTGTCTGATCATGTAGATTTGCCCTGGACTCTCACTATACCTTTTGCCATCTCCTACAATGTTGTGAGAGGTTTGGGCTAGGATGTAACATCTTCAGCTCCAAAGAAACATCCGAAACTAAATAATAAATGTTCAAAAAAGATTTCTCAGTATAAGGTCGGAGAAGGGAATAAATATTATTCTTCCCCTTTTTATTTTACATCACTTCCAGTATTTTAAAAACATGGAATAAATTGATTTCTAAGTATTGCAATTTATAACTATTATTTTCAATTTTTTTGTTTGAAATTTTAAATTTGTTTTTTATACATATATTTTATTTAAAAATCACGTTATGATGTTTTGTATTTAGCAACCAGCCAGAGGTGATGAGACAGCTGTTGGAGAAGAGAGCTGATGTGGACTCGTTGAACAATGGCGGATGCAGCACTCTCCACGTAGCAGTCAACAAGCAGCATCAGGAGTGTGTCAAGGTGCTGATCAACTGGGGCTGTAATGTCAACATTCAGGTACTCTTTGTTTCATAGATTTCAGTTTAACCTGCTGGAATTGCTTCCAATATTCTGCAGGCTTGCTTCTGGAAGAGCTTCCAATATTCTGCAGGTTTGCTTCTGGAAGAGCTTCCAATATTCTGCAGGCTTGCTTCTGGAAGAGCTTCCAATATTCTGCAGGCTTGCTTCTGGAAGAGCTTCCAATATTCTGCAGGCTTGATTCTGGAAGAGTTTCCAATATTCTGCAGGCTTGCTTCTGGGAGTGCTTCCAATATTCTGCAGGCTTGATTCTGGAAGAGTTTCCAATATTCTGCAGGCTTGCTTCTGGGAGTGCTTCCAATATTCTGCAGGCTTGCTTCTGGGAGTGCTTCAAATATTCTGCAGGCTTGCATCTGGGAGTGCTTCCAATATTCTGCAGGCTTGCTTCTGGAAGAGTTTCCAATATTCTGCAGGCTTGCTTCTGGGAGTGCTTCCAATATTCTGCAGGCTTGCTTCTGGGAGTGCATGTCACCCAATCCACAGCTTTACCTAATCTGGTGTGCACCTTTTTTGTTGACAATTTTCCTTCTACCCCTGTCCAGAAGTTTTATGCCTGCTGAGCTGAACATGTGGATTTTTAAATCTCTTTAAAATCATTTCTGAAGAGTTCTTGAGACTAGCTAAATGTGTGCCTACCATTTAAAAGTGCCTATTTTATAATGCATAGAATGTTTTTTTTTTAATGTCAGTGGAGCTGGTCTCCATTGTTTTGTTTTGAGCGAATTGGCCAAACTGAGATGTTACTCTACATTCTCCCCAGGATGCCTATGGAGACACAGCGTTACATGATGCCATAGGCAAAGAGAATCCCACGATCATAGAACTTCTAGTCAACTACGAGAAAATAGATTTCCGGTTGAAGAACAAGAGAGGATTTAATGTTCTGCACCATGCCGCCCTGAAAGGAAATGTTTTGTAAGTCAGAGACTTAGTGGGAGATTCACTGGTTCTTGCCATCATTGGTTAATGAGATGTAAGGGTTATGACTTTTGTTTTGTGTTTCTCAGTGCCACAGAGAAAATACTTCAGAAGTGTAAAGATATTGTTGACATCAAAAAGGATGATGGGTTCTCTTCCCTTCACCTGGCTGCTCTCAATGGTCATAGAGATGTCGCACAAACATTACTTCAGGTATGTCATCCAATCATTTCTTTGTGAAGGGGCTGGGGGCCATATGAATGCTTGACTCTGTTTAAATATGTAAACTAGTTTTAGATAGTGACATATCTAGGAGATATGGACATAAGGACATTGTTGCCTAGATTCTGTTTATTTAGGGTTGGACTGTATTTAGTATGCATTTAGCCAATAGACATATTTCCATAAATGCTTTTGGGATTCTCTTTGAACCGGTTGAACCAAAATAAGACATAAAAATAATAGGATAATTAGATAAATGCATTCAATATTCAAATTATTCGAATTCTGTGGTTTGATGTGTTTCTGGAATTCAGCCAGATGGAGAATTTTAAAGTCCTAATGACCTTTTTTTGTTTTGTTTTCATGCTTTACTGAGAGCTGTGGGTCCAATCTATTTTCTGGACCAGTGGGGGAGGGGAGTATCTGGGAGAAGGTTTCTGTGCTGCCTTAAGGCACACAGCAAACACAACTCTTCTTATGCCTGGATTTGAATTCAAGCCCCCTTGTTAGGTGTTCAAGCGGTTTGGGCCTCTCAGCCACACAGATCAACACCCTTTTGTAAACAATGAACAGTTTCACATTTCTTTTATGAATCCTGTTGTTACCCCACCTCTGTCTGATCCTGTTACCTGATACACAATCCAGCCCCTGGTGTGAATATGCTGAGCAAATAAAGAGGAAATCATTGTACACAGCACACAGCTCTGGGGCACTTAACTTACTTAAAGAACTTGAAGACTTTTCTAAGGCTCTGTTTGTCCTGACATTGTGTTCCATTTCTTACATTTATTCATACAGTTCAATGCTGACATAGAAATAAGAAACAACCGACAGCAGACCCCATTGTTGCTGGCAGTATCTCAAGGTCACACTGCCATCATAGATCTACTGGTAACACGGGGTGCCAATATCAACGTGTCTGACGAGGACGGTGACACATGTCTCCACTTGGCCTTGATGAGACAAACAGTGGCAACTGACAAGGAGAACTCTGCTGTTCTCACTGCGGTAGGTCTGATTATTGATAAGTTTTGTATTGACAGTTTGATCATTATGTAGTGATTAGTTTTTCAAATCTCAAATATTCTTGTTTATTGACAAGTCGTTATAGAATAAGACATTCCTTCAAAAGAGAGAATCATCCGTCCTAGGCAGATCCATGTGTTAATCTAGTTGTGCATGTTAATTACAGAGACAAGATATAAATCACTTTTCTCTAATTGCTAATAATCATTATTTGTGTATACAATTGTAGCATATTCACTCCTAATTGTGATACAATGTGATTGAAAGTTACAAGAAGTGAACACAATTTTTTTTTTTGCTTTCTGTCTCATACCTAAGGGAACGTTAGTTGTTTTAAAAAAAAAATCAAATGTTCTTTGTTCTTTTTATTTTCTTTTTACAAATATGTCTGTTTTATTGGCTATCCCGCTTCTTTTATTTAGAAGAGCTTAATTTATTTGGAAGAATTTTGCACCTAATTCTTAAAAGCATGGAATGTATTCCAACAAATTTTAAGTCTAAAATTATAATGTCCTACAGGGAACTCATTATCCATTATATCTTATTTTATGTTAAACAGAAAGTCAGAAAAGAACTTCAATGAAAAATAGCTTCCTTTTTTTTTTTTTTTTTTTTAATAATTATTTTCATGTCTGTGAAAATTATTTTTTTTTCCAAGTGCTTGTTTTTGTACCAGCTCTGAAGTTAGTGACTTACTTTCAGATCCGCACCCAGTTGGGAATGACAGAGAAAGAAGAACAGAATGGTGCTGCTATAGCCTGCTACCTGGCCCAGCAAGGAGCAGACTTGCATCATAAGAACCACCATGGCAAGACTCCCTTGGAGGTGATCAGTGACCCAAAGATAGAGGAGGTCATCAAACAGTTTGCCACAGCGTTGTGAGTTCATGTTCTTGTCCTAACATTTCATAATTGTTTTAATGACAAGAGTTGTCTTTATGTTACAAGAGCTACTGTTATTCTCTTTACTTAGTGAAATTATTATTTGCAGACTTGACCTACTGAACTTGAACTATAACATTGTCCCAGTATCTTGGGCACTTGATAGACAGAAAATCAATTATGCAAACTTAAAAACTTTCAACCTTTTGGTTTATATTTAAATTCTCTTTGAATACAAAAACAATTGATGAAAGATTTAATTTTCAATTCATACGTTCCTTGTCAGCTTCGAGTTTTTCTGTCTACTGACTGTTTGGTTCATTTTATCTTTAGTCTAGAAAATTCTAAAATCAGATGAAAAGCCTTAAAAAAAAATGTTAAGAAAATTCCCCCAAAATTCAAAAAGACCTCCAGAATTGATGCAAGTTAGCCAGTAATAACTAGAATGTTGGCGCTAAATCAAACTAGAAAAATCCAGTGCTGTGTTTACAGCAAGTATTATATGTAACTAGTACTTTTGTTTAGAATATTTGCATTGAGTGCCAACAATTACTACAGTATGTTGTTTATGTTTTATTGGGGAAAAAAGAGATTGCTAAAATTTCTTGTCTCACTCCAATCCATCAAACATGAACATCTAAAATCTAATAAAAATTACTGTAGTATGATGTATGTTTAAAATCCTCAAATTCCTTGTATCTCTCTCTCAGTTCCATCAAACATAAAAATCTTTCTGCCAGACAAGTCAGGCCAGTGCTGAGAGAGTGTGCCATTTGTGACAACAAGACCTCCCTGGTGACCTTTGTCCCCTGTGGTCACACGGTGGTGTGTACCATCTGCTGCGTCAAGATGAAGAAATGCATTGAGTGTAAAGTTTTGATTGACCAAAAGAAAACACAAGGTAATTCTTTCTTTAGGGATGTTGCTCATTGAACTGCAAAGATGTGTATATCCTGTCTGTGTGTAACATTCAAAGTTTTAATATACAGTGTAGATTTTGTCTAAAACTATTATCTGTGTTGCTGCTTCACATTTGTAAAGTCAGCTTTTAGGTTAATTTTCAAGTGGCTGAATAGTGATTTACTTGATTGTCACACGGAGTTCAATTTCTAGACTTGAAGATTATTTACTTGGAATCGGTAGATATTGAAATAGTCAGCCTAGTCCTAATGGGGACTTGTCATGTATTTAGTCATTGTAAGTGTTAATTATATTTAAAACAGTGATAAAATATTGAAACAACAGATTTAAAACAACAATGTTAAATTTGAATAAATTAAAACAATCTTAGTCAACCATGGTGACTAACCCTTGATACTTCTTGACTTCTTGTTCTATGACCGTCATGCTCTATGACCTTATCCTCCATTTTTGTATCCTCACATTCATTGGGGTTTTCCCCACTATTAAAACCATTCTAACCATAAAATAAAATGAACCACATGCCTCGTGATCTTTGATTTGTTGATGTTGTTGTTGATAGTTTTAGATTTAACAATTGTGTCTACAACATTTTTTGTCTCTGTGTAGATGGTCAAGTGGTCAACCCGTCTGACTTAGCCACAAACTCAGAAGAAGCATTGTTGAAGAGAAAATTGCAGGAACTTGAAGACACCATCAACTGTCCCATCTGTATGGAGAGACATAGGAACAGGGTGTTCCAGTGTGGTCATGCAACCTGTGGCATCTGCGCAGAATCCCTCAAGAACTGCCCCATCTGTAGGAAACAAATCCGACAGAAAATCAATTTGTTTTGAACATTATCTGTAATTTTTCGTTCGCTTTATGACATTGTATATAATCCAATAGCTCTTGTTCACATTGTCCAGGAACAATGCAACAGTCAGGATTTTTGGAATCATGACCGACTGAAAGCTGTATATAAATATCTTGGCATGGCATTCAGATTTACAAGACAACACTATGCCTCAAATGTTTCTCTCGTGTTGCTGTGTATTATTTTGTTTCTAGTTCAATGTTCACTCAAACATTTCCGTCGACTATTACCAGTGTGTGAGATTTGACCCAGAGTTTGATTGATACACTTTGACATAGCTTTACCATGTATAGATCATTTGATTCTTCATGTGCGCAATAGACACGTTTGTCTACCACACTGAGCTCTGTTGAGTGTGTATAAAAAAAAACTTTGTTTCTCAAGCTCCCCTTGTCACTGTTGTAACCAACAAGTTTTTGTTGTATTGGACTCTGCTCTGGTCCATTTGATATATTACAAGGAATATAACTGTTAAGCAGTGGCATTGCAAGATCAAGAATATGGTGGTGTCGTCGTCCCCCCCCCCCCCCCCCCCCCCCCCCCCCCTCAAAAGAAACTCAAAAGTTGATAGTGACCAAAAAAAAGAGTTATCCTGCATGCATCAATATATTTACAAACATACTTTTATTTATGTACCACTTTTTTCAAGTACAGATCTAATGAAGCTAGCATCGTTCTAGTACATCTCTTTGAAAGGTTTAAAAAAAAAAGTGTTCTTTCGATGGCTATTTTTAGTTATGGGCCCTGACACAATGAACCCTTCATGCTATGATTGCTACTTCACTGCTGTTATGTCAGCTCAAATAAAGATAAATGTTTGGAAAGTCTGGGAAAATTTCTTGTCAGATTTCAAAAAGTTGGTATTTTTCTTTCTGGCACTTGCACTAGGTGTGCTTCAGAGATTTTTGCTTGACCAAATACTGACCTAAAGTAAGGGATTGTATAATATTGACCTAAAGTAAGGGATTGTATAATACTGACCTAAAATAAGGGACTTCATTTAACATAAAGTTTGGGATTTTTTTTCCAAAAAAAATCTGTGTGTCTTAAATGTTTTAAAGTATGAAACAGATGGAATGAATGTATTATAACCAGTCTCAGCTACCATTGAGCAGGTTGTCCAATGTATCACTGGATGCCAGGGATTAGAACATGGATAACTTTTGTTTGGGTGTTTTTTATTTCCTGGAGGGCTGGTTTAGTTTGATTAATTCCTTGTTTGTTTATTTATTTATCAAAGAAAATACTTTCTCTTCATGTAAAAACCTGCCAATGTTTCACTGTAGGAAATGTACAATTTGTTTTTGTTTGTAAAGTTGCATTGCATATCCTGGATTAGGGTCTGGATGACTCAATATTTGTAGAGTTTTTTACAATTTTTTTAAACTTCTCAAGTTGTTACATAACTAGAGTCAACATTTTATTGGAACTTATTGACATTATTATAACTGCTTTATTAGTTCTGCCTAGTTGACTCTACCCACTTTGTTTTTTAATGAAGTTAGGATACCCAAAAATAGGTGCTTTAAATTTCACTTCTTCTGTGGCTAATAGTCTTTAGGCTGCCATGCTATTCAGTGGTATATCTATTTAACTTTTTTTCAGTTTTATTTTGAATACCTGACAGTGAATCCACACGTACATCTAAATTTGGAACCCTCTGGCCCCCAAAGTATTTGACTTCATCCACCATAGTCAGCTTTACAAAGACATTTGTTTCCTTCAGTAACTAGGTTCACTGCTATATGAAATAGAATGAAATGTTTGATAGGGTAGGCAATTTATTGTTAGATGAAATAGAATGAATTGCATGATAAGGGAGACAAGTGTTGTTTGTTTCTGTATTATGAACATCACAATGATATCCCCTGTCACTTAACATGAAGGTAGACCATCACTCAGACATGAACTCTTGCACCAAACTTTCACTTGTGAAGTTTACTTATTAAAGGAATTAAGCTGGGAGATTGTTAAGTCTAAAATTATTAAAGTAAAGTTGTTTCTTTTAAATGCCACATACATATAAAATATTCAAATAGAACTCTGAACACTCATAATTTTCTATTGAAACTGGGATTTTGTATTTATTTACAAGTAACTCATTACTTGGACAAGTGAATTATGCAGAAACAAATGTCTACTCTATCTGTGTGTATGTCAGTATTGTTTTGAAATTCATACACAATTGTTTACATTACCTCATAACTATCTGCTGAACCTGGAGTCCGCAAACCACAAAACCCTTTTTTTATTTTGGTGCTGCCTACATTATGTCCAGCAAGTGATGATATCTCTTATAATGTGTATCTATCATCAACACTCTAGTACATTTTAAAGATAGTATCATGTAAAAGTACATTTTAAAGATAGTATCATAGAATGATCATCTTGATTTGATCTTGCAGGTTTGTCTTATTTTTTTTAATAAACCCTTTTACTGCAATACTGTCAGATATGTTTTTCTCTGTGACTAAGACTGTGGCCAGTTCAAAAAATAGGTTCTTGGTTCCTGATACATTGTAGCATTCATTTAGGTTAGAAAAATGAGAAAATGACTTTTTTAAGACAGACCTTTTGCTTCATTTTTAATTCAGAATAATTTTGACCTTGTGATTTTTTAATTATTTTTTTTTAACTCTTAGACATTAAAAAATGTTCAAAATGGATTATAGAATTACTTTTTTAAGTTGACTTTCTACAAGGCAAATTTTAAAAGTTTGGCTTCACTCTTCACATTCCAAACTGTTGATTTCTCCTAAAGCTACATGTGAAATGACAGCTTGACTTTCCTAGCAATGTCTTCCTAGTTGCTTACCATGTCTATGAGTTGTTTGCTTTCTAGAGTTCCTGTTTTTAGGATCACTCGGTGAGGCCTACAATCCTGTACAAGTGGTAGATGTGTGTCTCTGTTCATAGCAAGGTTAGCATGCAACATGTATTGGCTTGATTTGATTATGTATTGGCTGTTTGATTGACTCATCACACATTTATATGTGAATTGTTTGTGTGCCCATGAAGACTATTTCTGCCCAGCCCTGTCCTCCCAAGCTTGAAAATTGACCCACATACTGTTTGTTTCCTAGATAGTACCGGTACATTTTTGTTTCTATTTGACAAGCCAGCTGTCTTAACCGAAAACTTCTCCATAACCATAGAGTCAATCTTGCCTCTATAGCTTAGACTTGATCTCTTTGTATTTTTGTATTAATGTGAAAACAAAGTTGATTTATTTAATTGGGTTGTCTACCTTTTTTATCAATGTATGAAAAACTAAATGTCTTAGGATTAAAGATTCTGGTGTATTAGTTGATTAATTCTTAGCTTGTAGTATTTTTACCTGGTCAACTTTCCCCGATTTCTGCACCCCCTGTTGGTGATTTCCTTTTGGATTATATCCATGTCAATGAGTGCTTCAATGTCAAGGCTGGCAGATATCTTGAAGCTCAAGGAAACACATTATATACTAAATATTCTATGTACATGTCAAATCTATTTATTGGTAAGCCAAGAATTTTTATTTTTTTTATCATGTACAGTTAGATTTTTTTCATGAAAAAAAAAGGGGGGGGGGGGGGTATGAGACATAAAATGTGTGTTCTGTTTTCTCTGTTAAGTTGAAGTTTTGGTTATCAAAGAGAGATGATAACACTTAAAATGTTTAAGAAATGAAAATGTTTCTTTGAAAGTTTGTATGTAATGTTAGTTTTTTCTGAGGTATGTATATTGCTTAACAATAACCAAAAAAAAAAGTCAATTTGACTGAATTTTAACACAAATTTTGTGTAGTTCATGGAATTTCAATTAATCTGTAAAGTGTAGGAGGGCTGAATCTGTTCTTTTTTCAAAGTTTAGTAGAAATATTTTTGTTTTGCTCTTAGCAAAGAAAAAAAAGAATTTTTTTGCATATTTCTATTATAGATACTACATTTTTATTAAAATTGTATATTAAGTTGTGTTTGTAAATAAAATTGAAAATAAATTTAAATTTGATTATTATATCAATGTGTTATTTTTTCTCTGTAATCACATTTTTCACTTTTGTAACATCAAGTAAATGTTTTGTTCTTGATTAAAAAAAAGAAAAGATTCTATCTCTATCATTGAGCGTCATTAGTCTGAAATTTTGAAAAGTGATAAAGTGGTCAGTTTTGTTTTTTAAATTTTTTCAAATAATTCCAATAAACCCCATGCATTGAACTTGACTTAATCCTTTTGACTCTCAGTGGAGCATGGACGTCTCCAGTGGAGCATAGGGCCTCAAAAGTTCTTCTCCATACTGTTCTGTGCTACCTCCTTCAGTTTTGTTTTTTTTTTAATTATCATTGCACACCTTACATTCTTATAGAATGCTCAAAGTGCTATGACCCAATCTTTTTATGTTGACCAGATGGGGGAGAGGGTATCTGGGAGGTTTCCATGCTACCTTTAGGCTCTCAACAAAAACAGCTTGAGTTGGGATTTCAACTGTACCCTCATTGATAGGCAGCCAAGCTTTTTTTGCCTCTTAGCCAGACATCCCACACAGTTGGGTCCTTGTTCATTCTGCATGGCTTCTTGGAGCTCCTCCATTTTGATTTGGTCTCTCAGCTTTTCCCTTGTGGGCTCCAGTCTGGAGTCAGTTTTCCAATACTTTCTGATGTTCTTCGCATTGTAATATCCAATCCAGCCACTTTTGCGTCTGCTCAAGTCATCAGGTTTGTGCTGAGCTCAACTTTAAAGGCCGTCACCCAAGTAAAATTGTGGAATGCAAGAGCTAAACTAGATGGTAAGGCTATATTTTTTAAAGGCAGCTGTAGTCTGCAGCTCAAGGAACATTTTACTGTACTTAAGACCCTGACATTTAATTTTTTGTTACGTTTTTAATCAAGTTTGTTTCTGACTACCAATATATATTTCAAAAGAATCTTAGCACACCCCAAAACAACTTTTGCTACAAGCTTTTTATAGAAATAAATTGTAAGAATTCAGAAAATATTTTTTAAAGCACATATAAACTTATGAACCTGGGCTGGTTTGCTGTATGAAGTTGAGAGTTTGTATACAATTAATAGTTATAATCCTCCAGTAAATTTTTGGACTAGAATGACATTAAAATTAGTTAAATATATAGTATTATCCTGTTTCTACTCTCTTCATTTGTGATGCAGTCATAAGTAAGTGATACCTAGGATATTTCTGTAACATTGCAATTCTAATGCTAGGGTTCTCCTCTCGAGATCAGCGTCCAAAATTGGCAAGCATATAAGAATGTGGCAGTGACCAGTCTGATTTTAGTGTCGAGGGCTATGCCTTTGTCTTACCAGATTGTTTTGAGTTTTACAAATACTGCTTTGGACTGTGCAATTCTGGCCAGTTGTTCAGATTGGGCCCCATGATGACATGCTAGGCAAACTTAAACTCCATGGCCATATCACAAGATCCTCAGGGCTCGTAAAGACCTTCCTTCATGGTAAAGTACAAAAAAAAAAAAAAAAAAAAGAGGCAGACAGAGACAGTAATGGGAAGACAGCATAAAAGAATGGACAAGCATGTCATTGAAAGAGGTTCTATTCAAGGCAAAAGACAAAGATGAAACAGGTCTTGTGTGGTGCCCCAACGGTTCAACAGATAAGGGTTAGGTGAAAGTAACCAATTTCTTGAACTGTGTTTCTATATTTTAGACCATCTATATTCCTTACTGTTTACTTGGTATAGTGAAACATAGTTGGTTTCATCCAATAACTTTAATCCATTGAGATTCTGAAGGGACTTTTCACATTTTAGAAACTATAGTGAGCTTATTGAAGCAGCTGCCTAGTTATGTGGTTAGTGCTTCGGGCTCTCGTCATGAGAGTTTCAAGTTTGAACCCTGTTCACTGCTACCTCTCTGTCATCCTACAAGAAGTCTGGCCAAGAAAATTATTATCTTTATTTCTGAAGGAACATATGAAACTTGAAAAACAAAGCAACCCGTGTATTTTCTAACTTCATCTGTGCTGATCAAGGAAAACTAAATCTAATAAAATACTCAGAAAGACACAAAGATAAAGGCACATTCCTCATTCCATATGATAGGACAAATTTGTACAAATGCACCTTCTTCCCTAGTGCTAGGAAAACCAATGACTTGGCAGAATTTAAGTCATTGGTTAACATGAATGACTAGATGCATGACGCGTAGGACATAATCATCATCTTTTTTTGAAGTAACGTCTGTATTATATAAGAGAAAGAAACAAACAAAAAATAGTCTGATGAAATGCCCCCATGTCAAGCAACACATGATGCAAGCACAAAAAAGCAGTCCAAAAAAAAAAGTCACTTCTTTGCTTTTTGACATTTTTTTTTTCAAGACAAAGAATGTAACTCCTGGCCAGCACATGAAGCGTACTTTAAGAATGTAACTCCTGGCCAGCACATGAAGCGTACTTTAAGAATGTAACTCCTGGCCAGCACATGAAGCGTACTTTAAGAATGTAACTCCTGGCCAGCACATGAAGCGTACTTTAAGAATGTAACTCCTGGCCAGCACATGAAGCTTACTTGTCTAAGTTGTCTTGTAGTTAATCAGCTGTCTATGTTCATTGCCCCATTGCATGAACAACACTAGCCAGGAATAAGTCAATCCTCATGAAACACAGAAATGTTAACTAAATGACACTATGGCATTCACATCACTTAGAGCTTATACAAAATGTTTATTCTAGCCCTCCTGCATTCAAATGATTAGATTACAACTTGCAAGCAATAGAATTCAACCAATAAAACCATTTTAATATTCTTCAAGAGTGAAAGTAACAACAACAAAAATAAAATTTACAGACAACTCAATTAACTATGGCAGTATAAAACTAATAACATCTGTAATAACAGGTGACAGATGTCTACTATTGAATCATAAAATGATTATGAACTGAAAAAGTGGAACTGTTAAGATTCTAAAAATAATGGGAACTAAAACATTTAGTTGGAACTCTCAACAAAAAAAAACAAGCAAAATATATCTAATGGGAAGAATTCCACATTTACATTCATTTATCTCAATATTGTAAAGTAATTTCCCTTATTCAATATCAAACAAAATTAATTGATTGCCACTATTTAATTAATTAATTGGTTAATCTTTTTATTGATTCATGTTTTGTTAGGAATAATGAATAATTAAGCAAAGCTTCAACTTGTTCAGAGAATGGGAAGTAGGAGAAATGATGTGTTTAAAATTTGTGCCAGACAGATAGACGGAGCGAGTTGATAAAAGCTTTGTAAAACAAACACACACAAAAATACCTTAAATAAAACTTACTATGTATTTTATTATTTATTTTATTTCATTTTATTAAAAGCTGGTTCGGAAGGGGAATTAAGAGGAATAAAATAGAATATAAGAAATTATCAGATAATTGTTTTTTAATATTCTCTTACACTGATTTACTTCAATCTAAAACCAATCAAAATCCTCTGACTCAGCCCATTAGAATTTAATCTCCAACCACCCACTTGTGAATGGAACAGATTTAATAAATCTTTTTTCTTTTTAAAAATAGTTTTTTAAATTTACTTTCAGTTCAATAAACCAATCAATAGATCTCAGCTCAATGTTGAAACCACTAAGCAATTTGTATCTTTCATTGTGCTATAAACTTTTTGTGCAATTTAATTTTAAAAAAAAACAGCATCTAGACTGTAGTCATTCATAGAAAAAGTGTTTTGTTTTCTATTTTAGAAATAAGATAAAAAATGTGATTTCTTAAATAAAACAAAAACGATCCATAACTGCAAGTTACCAGCAAAGAAAAATTCAATCATTTTATAGAATGCCTGGTATTGTCAACCAAATGAGATGATTTCACTATTTCCAACTTTGCCTCAACATTCAGGCAAAATATAAAAAGTTCAACCTAAAAAATTTTACTTTGAAAAAATGATGTTCCTTCAGATTCTGAAGATTACATTGTAGCCCCCCTCAAGAAGGATGACAGGGGATGGCAGAGGGCAAGGTTTGAACCTAGGACATTGGACACCACTAACTGAACACAATTATCTTGGAGCATGATTGTAAACCTACATTCTTTATCAGGATAGATCTACCTGACGGCAAAAATTAAAATAAGAAAATACCACAGCCTTCACTACAATTCCATTTGTATTAATTTTCTATGTTTAGTTAAGGACATCTTAAACATCCAGCAATGGTTGAGAGCCCAAAGAGCAGCATGCATTATGTCAATATTTAAAAACAGTATGGAATAGCTCTGACATTAACAAGATACAAAATAAATGTGCTATTGTGTATCACTATCATTGCATTCAAAGTTTCTCACAGTTTAAAGTCAGATGATTCTCTTACTTAGTCACATCATTCATTAATATTTTATTAATAGAAAAACACGATTTTTACCAGTTGTCGTGGCTCATACAGGAGCTTTGTTGAACCTTGCATGATCCTATGTTAGAATATCCTGATACTTACTCAAACACTGCATTCTGTTTATCCATTTCTCAAAAACAATATGCAAGTATCAACAAGTTGACCAGCACAATAATAGTTCAGGGAAAGCCAATACACATTTGTAATTCAAACAAATAATTCTACTTTTTAAAAAACAAGACAAAACTGTTAAGAATACTGGCCGATAGAAGAAAGATTTTTCAGGGAAACTTAGATCAATGTTAGTAATTATATCAGCCGACATAATGCATTTTATAAAATTCAGGAGTTCCTATTTTACTGGTAACATATACGTTCCAGCTTAAGTAATTATCCAATTATCTCAATCCATGTTAATTTACTTGAAAAATAAAAAAACAGACAGTAAAAAATAGATCTGACATTCAAATGTTTAATAGACTTTTGTGCTAACCACTAACATTAGTATAAACAAATCCAAATGAAATAAACACATGGGCAATGACAGATCAAACAAACAATCAGATTTAGATCACAAAATTGTAAGCCAATAACAAAACAAAAGATGTAACGACTGATGCAAAAACAAAGGATGTATATAACAAAAAGAGAAGAGTTGAGAGTTACTGTAAAACTTGTCTCTTCCCATTCACTCGTTGTAACAAGGTCAGAGACTGAAATATAGCATTGAAACATAAGAGGACATTTGGGGGAGGCATACATAGACCAACAGAAAAACTGCTCATATACAGCTCGAAAGGATTCTCTATAAATTACCATTTGGCTATTGTATTTGCCAGTTATTGAAGGCTAGGTACATCTACAGTCAAACTTTAAATTATGCCTGTATATTGTACTTTGACTAAAACAAAAAAAATTGAACATAAAAAAAATCACAGAACCAACAAACAAAAATAGAAAGTTAAAATCTAAAAAAAAAATAAAAACACTCCTTTTCTCTAACACACTAGTTATGAAGACATTTATTTTTGTATGGCTTGTCAATTAAGACTACACTAAAAAAAAAAAATAGTTATGGAAGTTTTGTAGTTTTTTTTTTTAAAAGTAAGTTTGAACTTAAAAAAAAACACACAAATGTTTCTCAGCTCATGGCTTGACTAAAGGGTTGCCCACTTCTTAGGATGAAAACATAATCTTTATGAACTAGCCAGTCACTTGTGGTGCTGGAGCTAATCCTTCACTGGCCTGTCTACAAATATGGCTTGGTGTACTAGTCCCAAATTTGCAAACAATTCACATACAAGGCATAAGAATATGCTAGTTATGACACATAGTCTCAATGAAGCCAGAATGCACTGGGACATCATAGAGAAGATTGGGGGGGGGTTTTTTGTTAATAAATCATTTTATTGCTTTAGATGTATATATTTATAATTATATAAATGTGTACGCATTTAAGATTTAGTATTATATCAATGAGAGAGATTGTATATATTAACAGTAAATCATTAACACTAAGTAAAACTCACCTTATTGTCTGTAAAAATTGTAACATATTTAAACAATAAAACAGACTTGCAACTTACAAAATAGTCGTAAGTTGTTTACATTGAATACTTAGAAATTTTTTTCAGACACTCAACACAATAGAAATCATTTATTGTATATTACATATGTATATGTATATAATAGTTTTATATCAATATTATAACAAGCTTCACCAGAGTATTAAACTACAAGTGGTATAGAACTAATTCTAACAGGAGGATGTAATGGGAATTTTTTTTTAGTCGTTACAGTTTCTTAAGGTCAACAGACATGAAGGCTACTGATAAGTACAGTAGAACTGAAATCTTATATCCAATGATTATTACTGAGTGACTCTTCCAACCAAGCAGTGCTCTAGATGGTCTAGTCACATTAACCTGCATTCATAGAGTGAACAGATTAGTTAAATAACTAGATTTCACTAAATGCACAAATTAAAATTCCACAATGCGGCTAAACCCACTGTATAAGTACCGGTACTCAAAATGTACATGCCCTACAAAAAAAAAAAGGATTTTTTAACAAGAGTGCAAATAGAATATCTATTTAAAGGAAATTGAATCAAACAACATTCAATATAACATTTTGTGAACATGGCAATAAGACATGGTAATATGACATGATAATGACATTATTTGAATGAAAGAATAAAAAACAATTCAATTAACAGAACATCTTATATACACATTAAAGGTCTTTGAGTTGCATGTCAAATACAAAGCACAACATGACAATATGTTAGCTTGAATCAGTTTCCTGAAGGGGACAGACTTAAAGCACACAGCTAAAGCTTTGCTTACAATTTTGTACAAAATTTATAATGACAATTTCAAAACAAAAGTTATGAAATTATGCCTTGTCTACAAAAAAAAAAAAAACTGACATGAGCACAAGTATTTCAGAAAATAAATACATGGCTCTAGCGACCAATGGCTGCACCTCATGAGTAAGAAGCAAAATTTCATTTCATTAGTATAGACATTTACAGTAAGTGCATTTGTGTTTACATTAACTTCCTTCCAGAATTGGTAGATTCATCTCTTTAGGGTTGGCACTATTACTACTGTCCTTTTAAATCCCCTTTTATGTGGGAAGCGTGGTCAAGAGGATAAGTTTGCTTGAACTTGGCTTGGCTACCTATGAAGGGAGCTCGAAGTTCGACACCTGACTCAGGCAGAGTTGTGTTTACTGAGCGCCTAAAGGCAGCACAGAAAAACTTTCTCTTAGATACCCCTCCCCCAACTGGTCCACAAATGAGATTGGACCAAAGCACTCTGAGCATGCTATAAGCATGAAAGTAGTGCTATATAAAAGCCATAATTTTATTTATATGTTCTATGCTTTTATAAAACTATTTCTGTTTACTTCAATAGAAATGAATTTAAAGAGATGAGGCATTCTATGAATGACATGTTTAAATAGATATTAGCATTAGTTTCGGAGAAGAATTATCCAAGAATGCATCTGGTTAAGCTTTTTGTTTTTAAATATGTCTACACAAAAATTAAAATCATTTATTTATGTTGTTTTATGTAAAACAGGATAGTAACATTATAATCAAAATTTAAAAAAAAAAAATGTCTTCTTGTATTGTTTTCTAATAGGTAGAAGACATTTGCCTGCCAACTCTTAAAATGCTGTACAGCCTGTGGTGGTGACGCAATGACTGTTAGGGCCAGATTGAAGAATATTTTAAGTGCAGTGCCCCCATTCCCAATTAGCAGATAATACAAGCTAAGCAGGAGATGCAATGTCAGACACTGGTATGTCTGTGTCCTAACCAGACAAGAATGATGATACGTGCAAAGACTTAACTTAGGCTCATGTTTTTTCCTATTCTATCACCAGCCTCCACAGACTTAGTCACACTCACTACTATGATAGCAACACCACTACTTTTATACTTTATTTTCACACATTTGTATTTTAGATTTTAAATTCATATTTTTCATTGCATATGTTGTAAAATGTTATGTTTATACTTTTGTTACAATACAAAAAAAGACCATAGATTAATTAATTTAAAAAAAAAAAATACCTAGAAAAGTATCAATTTAGAATTTCTTTATACTAGGTTGTAAACCCTTCTAACAAAGTATTTTATTTTTTTAACCACACACAAAAGATATCCTCAAAAGTTTTATTTTCAAAACACAGAATGAAATTGTAGTTTACAGTAAAATCTTGTGTGTTTCATTAACATGGTGCTCACACCATTAGAAATATTTGTTGAGTATACCCATTTGGCAGATTTAATGAAACTGATCCTCATCCCCCTTTCCAAATATAAAATGTTTACATTACTAAATATTTTGTTGTTGTTTTTTTCATTTAACAAATGCTACAAAAATTTTTTTTTTATATCTTAATTTTTGGACCAGAGCTTTTTCTTAAAATGTACAGGTGTTATTTATTGCAGCTATGCAAGTACTTTATAATTAAAAAATAATATTATTGATACTTTTTTCTTGCAACCATATACAAGCATTAGAACAAAAACACAACAACCTAACAAATGAGGCTGTAGACTCACTTAAGTATCTTCATGTAACTCAGTCTCATAAACAACTTCCTAATACAAAGACACACAGATATGAAGTCACAACAGTGATGACCAATGTACAACGGTAACATGGTAGATGTGACATAAGTTCTAGTCAACTGGTAATGCCAACTACAGAATATCTTTTCATCTTTAAAAAAATGGTACTTGAAGAAATGGTATAAATAAACATTGCTGATAGGTCAAACTTGTTAAATCCATACACATGAGTTATAAAACAATATTGACCCAAACACATTATATACAAATCAGTCCTAGAATTAGCTGAGAAACCTAATCTGTAATATTTGTAACACATAGCAAAATATAGAGAAACTATTTAGATTTTGGTACTATGATAGGATTGATAGTGGACAGAGACAGTGGTTTTGTTTAACTATTACTGAACAACTTAGTGTTACTTGAATACTTTCCTATTAGTACTTGCAAAAGTTAAGAATAAAGTATTAAAAAAATAAAAGATACAAACTTTAAAATACCAGTAGCTCTAGGTCTATTCTGTGAGAAATCAATCTATATGTGGGTCATAACTTGGGCATAAGATTTAATTAAATAGTCAAGAGTAGTCAGCATTTTGCTTAAATTTTTTTTTACTAATCATTACCCCCGATAGTAATATGACCAGTAAATTATGGATGAATAAAACAATAAAAACACTTTGGAGTATGAAGTCAACAAAAAAAAACACTATTTGTTCAACTCAGTCACAATTCTAATTGAACTTTTAAACAAGTAAGTCTAAGTGATAAAATATAGTGTCAGCTTTTTTGGCATTAAATACAAACATTTTATAAAGTAAGCATCATAGGGCTTTGTATTCTGGTAGAATAATTAAGTTCACTGACCTCACAATCCTCTCCCAAAACAAAGTTTATCTAACAATATGGTCATGTACATTCAATGATTACATTCAATTTTGATATGTTCCAACTCAAATATGAAATGGTTCTATAACTTAGAATTGATTGGGCAAAGATAAATGCTTAGGGGAAAAAAAAAGCAACAACTTACTGTTATGCTTGTTAAATACAAAAATTGAGACAGAAAAACCAAACATTAGTCTTTGTGATGAAGCCAATGAGCTGCTTAATCTTTTCACCAATGTTTTGACAAACGATTTTATCTTATCTAGGTGCTTATTATGTTGTTTAATAGAGTGCAGTGTTTGGGACATTACATTTCATATTCAATCGCCTAATAAAGAGACAATAGATCTACAGGCTTTAATTTTATCTGACAGATAATACTATCTGGGAAATGTCCTAAAACAATAATTTGTACAGATCAGAACAATCTGGTAAATATTAACTAACATTATTAGTGTGCAGGAGGTATGGTGGCCAACTGGTAAAGCTTCTGAACCAAGGTGTCTCAGGTTAAAATCCCGGTGAACACTACGATTTTGAAATATCTGATGCAACTAAGTTCTTTCCAACTCAAGGTAACTGACATTAGTTGCTGGTCACATGACACCCTCTTCAAAATTATCATAGAATCATTTCTTTTGTGTAAATTTACAACTTATTTAGTATTTTAGACTCTTACCCATTAAGCTCACTACATTCTACATATTTGAACGTTCGATTTTGTTATTCAAACAAGTCATAATTGGTCAAGTCTTATAACCTTACGTGTAAGCTGTGAATAGAAATTTTGCATAATAAATTTTTAAAAAAAAATGTTTCTTCTCAGAAGTAAAACAAATAAAAAGACTTGAAGAACACAAACATAAATGGCAATACATATAATGCATTGCCTGTATTCAATCAAATAAGATAGTTCTTTCAAGCAAATATTCAATTGAACATTAATAGAATGAGAAGTTACTGAAAGTATGGCAGGATATCTGGTTATCAAATCATGAATAAAACATTGTTAAGTAAATATTCAACTCTTGCGGAAGCAAAGATGTATCAGCGACTAGAGGTGAATAATCAATGTGGTATCCTACTCTTGGTCATAAAAGTTACGATGGTATCTGAAGAGTTGAAAATCATTCACAAACTTTCATTGTAGAAATGTCTTTGAAAAGATATTCACAATGGAGGGCAGTGAAGCTGTTGACTGTGACAATAAAGTCATATAACATGGACACAGTCCAAATTAAGAACTAGCCACTGATTAACATGTTTTTGTTTTTTTTTACTCCATTCTGTTAGTTCTACACAAAAATGATACCACAAAAAACCTGTTCAGTTACGAATTGGAGAGAAACAACGTAAATCTTCCTGCTCAAGCGGTGAACGTCCACCTTGAGTGCTAAGATTGCTGGGAAGGTTAGCAGCGCCGACTGACATCTGGCTTGAAGGTGTTGAAGCAGGGGAAGGGTGGAGACCTCCCATCCTTTGAGAAGTGAAGTGGGATTGATGATACAGGCCCATATGGCTGAGGGGCAGGGGGAGAGATGTCAGTGAGGCAGGAGTACTGGAAAGAGTAGATGATGCAGAGGAAGAGACCACGTTAATAGCAGATGTTGAAGAAGATACTGACGATGTTGAGTGGGGCAACATTTGGTTATGTGTAAAATGGTCCCTTATGAGGGGTACATTCAGTGAAGGCAACTGGCCACGCAGGTGGGAGTTGATAATGTGTTGGGGGGACAGAAAGCCTCCCCCACTGTTTACACCCATGGCAGCAAACTGATCTCCTCCTTGGCAGGATGAAGGGAAATAATCCAAAGGCTCCTGTTTAATCTGTTTCATTAGATTACTCAGTCCTCCCTGGCCAGCTCCATGCATCATTCCTTGAATGCTTCCACTCAATCCACCCATACCTGCACCCCGAAGCATTCCTTGGTTGTGTGCTGGAATCTGATTCCTGTTCTCATTGGTGTTACCATTCTGTGGTTGCATGTTATCTCCATTGTTGTTACCACCGGTCCCACCCCGATTGTTTAGGTCACCATGATTTCCAAAGTTGTCTCGGTCTCGCTGCTGTTGCTGCTGGTGAGGCTGCTGTGGGTTGAAGGTGCCAGCTGAGAAGCGGTCATCAAAACTGGAGCCTTGAGAGACTCCCCTGAGATCACCAAAGCGGCTGTTGAGAAGAGCCGCATCTCTGAATGCCAGCTGATCTGAGAAGGAATTCAGAGGGCCACCGAGACTAGACATCATATTGTCCTGCAGCGTAAATCTATTGGCCGAGGCCAGAAGTGCCAGTGGATCTGCACCTCTTGAAAAGTTGCCCATCCCTGTAAACTGAATTTGGTGACTGAACTCATGCCCTCGTCCTCCAGGTCCCTGGAGCAGCTGCCCTTGTCCTCCAAGAGCACCCCCTGCACCCCCAAAATTATCCACCCTGGGGGGACCCATCTGCTCTCCAACAAATATAATTTCATCATCATCAGAAGATGTTGGACTGCGGGTGCGAGAACCACCTGCCTTCATACCCTGCATTGTGTTGTTGAAATTGCCATCTGCTGAGGATACTGGAACCATTGTAGGTGCTCCACTATACAGGTCTTTATTTTTGCGCTTTCGTCTTTTTTTCGGCGTAGGTAAAGGATGCTGGTCTATGGGCTTGATATGAATATGCATCTGTTTGAAATAAAAACAACATTTTCACAAGTTAATAAAGACCAACATTCATAAAGACAGATAGGTACTTTTAAATAAAATATATGTGTATTAAAACAGTCTAAATTAGCTTATTATTAATTACAAAGTATTTTTTAAATTACAGAACTTTCAATATATCATGTTTTAGTCATATCACAATCATTTTAATCCATCCTTTCTCAAAAGATTTTTGGGGAGTGGAAAGACATCTGTTCATTTTTTTTTATGTATTTTCATTGTAGTTATAAGCACAAGTTTGTTTAACCAAGTCAAATATTACCAATGTTTCAAAAATGATAATATTTTAAGTAACAGATGTTTCTAAGTAAGACCTTTCGAGCTTTTTGAAGAAGACATTTTAAAATGTCTCCACTAATGCAGATTATTCTCGACTCTCTTGTAATGAGCTCTAGACTTTCTCTCAACTGTTGTTCATCGTTATGTCTAGAAATCTTCATTGACACGAAGCTGAACTTTCGATGATCAGGTCCTTTACAGTGCAATTTGTACATAGAATGTTCCTCGAAAAATTGTACTGTCCAGTTCTGCTTCCTTGGCCACTTTTTAATTTCACTCTTTTTAAACATGCGCTCTTCTTACTATGAGACAAAAAGTGTGGTGCCAGAAGAATTTCTAAAGCTCAGAATGCAGGAGAATACTTGGCACTGGGTTCCAAGACCTCTAAGCTGTCTGAAGGGGAAACCTGCTGCTTCTCCTATATAGCCCCAGAAAAATAAATTCTAGTACAATGAACACAAATTGTCTACCAATTAGTTTCTTTTCTTTTTTGTAACGTTCTTACACCCTCCCTCTCCCCTGACTTCAAGTAAATATTTAAAGGGGGGGGGGGGGGGGCGCTACTGGTCAAGTATGAGAGACATTAGTCAATTTATGTGTGGTTTCTAGTAAATTCAATTTCATGTCAAAGATAAAATTTCTTTCTATTTGTTTTATTTAAATCGTAAGACCTCAATCATAAACAGATAAGAGTTTGTATAACTTTTTTTTATTCCAACTTGATAAATAAAATGTATTCTAAAATGTTGTTTAGTTTAGTTCAAACTCTACACAGATCAAAAATGGCTGTGACTGTGAGATAAATGAATGTTAGGTAATTTTTATATCATATGAACCTTATTTGAAGTTTGAAGCCAATGTCCTGAGGAACTAGAGATTGAGGCAAATTAAATTAAAAGACTTTTAAATCTATTTGTTTAAAAATTTAAGGATTGACTGTTATTCTGTAATGAGTGAATGTTATCTGAAGTTAGAAGCCAAAATTTTAATAACTAGAGAGTACTTCAAATTGAGAGCATGTGATGTATATGTTTCAAATAAAAAGATTTTACTGCAGTTCTGAATACAATGCAAGTAAAATCTCTGTAATTTCTTCTATCTTGAAATTTATTTTTTACAATTTACATATCTAACAAATTCATAACTTTTTAAAAAATGGTTTAGTTGGTACCAAAAGATGGCAACCGTATCTAAATGAGTAACTTTCAAGGTGCTTAGATGGGTATTAGATGATGCGCTAACTTGTTTACTACTCAGGTGTTGTGATGGGCAGAATCGTCTTACAACGTAAAATAATATCTGCCATATAATCAAACTGACTTTAATTCAACATCAGAAACGTATATATACATGTATAAAAGATACATTCATCAAAGAACAAAACTGTTTGACTGTGATCAGATGAAAAACAAAATGACAAGTCCACCTAACTATTATCATGTAATAGTTGCTTATGTTCAAAGTATGGTTCTCACCTTTAAAGTATGAGACTTAAGACTACTTTCATTAGTGTAGCACCTGTGACAAATCTGACATTTGTGAATACGGGTGGCTTCTTTCTTTACCTGGTCATCATGATTTCGCATGTGATGCTGAAGATTGGACAGCTGGGCAAAGGCTCGTTCACAGTTTTCAAACTTACACCTGTAGGGCTTCTCACCTGGAGATGGAGCAAAATAATACAAGAGTGAATATAAAGCAGATTTTTTATTTTTTTTTCACAAATTGTTGCATTCACTTTTTTATTACAAAAATTATTAATTTTTTTTAAATAATGAAGAACACTTCAATTGATACTGCAAACTTCCTGAAGTTTAGCTGTGAAAAAAAAGGGTAAATAACATCACCAATACAAAACTGATTTCTTTAAATAAAAAAATTTTTTACAGCTCACGATACCAGAAGTCATACTGCTAAAGGAAAAAAAGAAAGAGAAATATTATTTCATGACAAGCATGTCGTCTGGAAATAAGTGTAAAATATATGTAACACATAGATTTCAAAAGGAAAAAAATTGAATTTGATCCTCAAAGTAAAAATAATATCTGTGTACGTTTGTTCACATTACAAGCTGGAAACAATCTAACTTTATCCAATTGCAAGAACTCAACTCTGAAAATAAAAAAAATGAATCATTTATATAACTCTTCTTTTTAGATTTGATTTTTTTAAATATTCTTCTTAAAAAGTTATGAAGAATCAAGTAAATTTATTTTATAATGATGCTAATACTTTAATTATGATTGACTGAAAAAAAAAAAGCTCACCTGTATGTATGCGGAAGTGCTGGTTGAGATGCGACTGCTGGCGAAAGGCCCGGTCGCAGCACTGGCATACGTATTTCCGTTCGTCTAGAAGACAAGAGAGAGAAAGAAAAATGTCGGGGCAAAATACAAAAGATGTGAGTGTGACTGACCAAAAAATAAAACAGTTTATTGAAACTAAATTCATGCCTTAGAGAAACAAACATGGTCCGTATGCATGAAAATATCATAGCCCACCTGATCATTTCACATACTTAATGAGAGAAACAGATCACAATCAAAAACAGACATGTTAATATGTATGTAGAAACTTGTACTAACATCATTACAGAGAATCAAGTCAACACTCTTCATCTAAAGTATTTTGTGCCTTCATTTTTTTTTTGTCTCTCATCTTGTCCTCAAACTAAATCTTAATGTCCAAAGTTAAACTATTGAATGATAATCCAGTATTGTTACAAAAGAATCAAACTGACAAGTTTAGCGATGAAATGTTTAAATAAAGAAAAGAACTGTTCATTTACTTACACAATAAACTGATGTGAATGTTTTGGACCTGAAATGTTTACTTTTACAACAAAAGTTATTGGACTTTTTTTTTGTTTAATTTACTATTCACTTTAAAGCAGCAAACAGAAAAAAGCAGAACGGAGGCATTTATTGATAGTGTGCAGGTAAATCCTAGTACACATCACCAATACTTAAAGATAACCATGTTTATCTTGCCAACATGACAACTAAACATACAAACAAAACTATCTCAGAGCATGCTGGGATTAAAGTTTCAACCAACAAAGAAAATCTTTTTTCTTTCCTCATTCCATATAACACAATCTCAGAAACACACACTTATAAAAAAAAAAGTAAAAAAAACAAGGGAGTTAAATAAAATTGTTTAATTGAAAATAAAAACAAGTTTAAAAAAAAAAAAGGAAAGAATAATGTACATAAAAAACTAAATGTATTAAACTTTAAAAACAATTAAGAAACATAATTTTTCAACTCCCCAAAATAATTGAGTACAAACACTTCAAGTCATATATTTCAAATAATAACTTTATTTTCCAATGAAATTAAAAAGTCACTATAAAGACATGAAAGTAATTCTGATGGTTGCATTTTCAAAAGAAAATTGAAATGATTTTCTATATCAAAAGATCACATTTGTAAAGTAGTGTTTATTGACATCAAAATGTAATAGTGTGATAAAACAAAAGAAAGAAAGGTTTTAACATTTCAATCACATTATATGTTTTCTTTTTTTAATTTTCACTTAAGACATATCCAATAGTAACTGATAACTAGACATAGCCAAGTCCCATTTATTTGATTTTACTCTACTTGATAAATGATACTCGTCTACTTGAGAGACATCAGATATAAATAGTTGTACTACTTCTACATTGTGCTGTATCTAAATGTTGCTTCCCACATTCACTGGGTTGGGTGGAGAGTGAGTGTCCAACAATGAAACCTTACCAGTATGTATTCTGTAGTGTTGCTGCAAGTGGGTCAGTTGTTTGAAACCACGGTCACAGCACTGACATATATACTTGCGCTCTCCTGAAAACAATAATGAGAACAAAAACTTAAACTTTTATTAAATGGGACAACTATATACTCTTAGCCTCAAACAGTCTTTAGTTGGTATTTCAATGTACGGGTAATCAATTTTTTACAACAGAAAGAATTACTACCCCCCCATTTTTTCACCTAGTGATGCCAATGAACAATTTAAACCTAAGATATACATTAGGATTGATACAAACTACAAAATTCCACTATGTCAGACAAGAATATTTGGGGTACAGGTTCTTACTCTGCAACCCTCACTCACATGGAGTATGATGATTCTATAACCCTCCTGAGGAGTTGGATGATTCGATAACCCTACCTACTCACTTTAACCCTGGCTGCTAAGAACTAAGGTTTTCCGAAAAAAAAAATGTATTAAGTACTAAAAAATATTTAAATACAACAATGTATTCTATAGCCAAATCACTTTTTTAATTTAATATATAAGAAAAAAAAGCCACAAAAAAGAAACAGAAAGCACAAAAACAAGCAAACGCATGAGTGACCCATTCTTAGTATGTATTTTA
The DNA here is from genome assembly GCA_030265305.1 of Biomphalaria pfeifferi. NCBI lineage: Eukaryota > Metazoa > Mollusca > Gastropoda > Planorbidae > Biomphalaria > Biomphalaria pfeifferi. Next base: position 3,646,740 of record JASAOG010000030.1, on the reverse strand, counting down.
TGGTGTTGTTGCAATCTTATTACTAAAAAAAGACTTTTTTTTGTAACTTAATGTTTGACAAATAAGGTTAAAATTCCTACAGGTTTAACAGAATTATTCATTGTAATAATTTTTTACCAATGCTAAAATGTTAAAGCATCATAATTTTTTGAAAATTGTTTTTAACTAAGTCAGAGATCTTAAAAAATACTCGGTTTTAGACATACTTTTTTTTTTAATAAATACCGGTACAATAATTTGAAAACAATTTTTTGTTTGCATTGAAAAAGTGCTGAGACCCAACTAATCAACAAGAAAATAATTAAAAATCAAAATTAAGTTTGCTGTATTTGTATCGTTACCAAAAAAGCATCAGCACAATGGGTTGAGAACATACACTTACATCCACAACAGGACATAATGACAAACAAGTGAAGCCTGTTTATTTACCCGTATGAATAACATGGTGCTTCTGTAAATGTGTCAATTGCTTAAAAGCTCGATTGCATACCTGGCATACGTACTTGCGTTCTCCTAAGGGAGAAAAGATAAAAATCTAGAGTACAACCTAATTCTGAGGCTTTTGATAATAGTAATATTTCTCAAGAAGAATTGAAGCCAGCTCTGCAAGTTTAGCAAAACATTTCAATTCTGTTCAAAAATAAAAAATGACTACTTTTGATGATTCCAATTTCTTTTTGTACTTTCTTTGTGTTTGCTTGTTATGTCATTTGGCTCGAAAATAAATATTTTTCTCTGTTTATTTTTTAAAGAAAAAAAAAACAAGGAAAAAAAAATGTTCCCTCTGCTTAAAGTATATTTTGTAATGAGACCATTTTTAAAATATGGACGTAAAAAAGGTTTGCTTTAATACAATATTGAGAACAAATTAAAACAATAAAGTGTCAAGTTTTCAAGGGCATTGTACATTAAAAGTTAATTAAAATAACAGAATGCTAGGTTCTACATTTCAATGAATAAATATGTATACTTGTTTATTTGTATGCTGTGTGTAGAATGAAAAGGGTAATATTTATATTTATTATTCTCAATTTTAATTTCTTCCTTATTAAAAATATCTGACAAATACCTTGGTATAAACATTTTTTGTTAATGTTACTTTCATGATTGCAAAATTAAGATCATTAGATATGGTTGCAGAATAAAGATAATTAGTTATAGGTTTATAAGTCTTTTTCAATCAAATCAAAGCTCTAAAAATTGTGTGAGCCTCTATTTTAAGCCTCTCCATAAATGTTCAAGTACATCTGATCAAATTAATGACATTGAGAAAGCAATAAAACTGAGCCATCTTAAATTTATTTAAAGTAAATTTTTAAGATGATAAGCCTATAAAGACTTACAAGAAACTAACTGACTTTGCAAATTTAATTTTTTGTCATTTGGTACCAATATTTTATTTAAATATATACATTTTGAAACTTAAAAGATTTTATTTTTATAATAAGAGCTTCTCCAAAAGTAACTTAAATAAGTTGCATTGATCAATTTATAAAATTGAGGGTTTTTTTTTTTTTTGATAATTTATAGTTTAAATGTTGATTAACTATAGACAGTGTAAGTTCTACCAAGACCAAGCGTTATACATGGCCTAAACACTGACCTGTGATGTCGCAACATGTGACGTGTCAACAAGCTATTGGTCTAAACTGTTCACAAGTTGCAACATCACAGGCCAGTGTTCAGGCCTTCTATATTGATTGGTCTCAGTTCTACACACCAGATCAAAGTAGTATACAAATAAGAAACCTATTATTATTATTTTCAAGAAATAACAGTGGGAAATGGCATTAAATTGAACAGTTCACAGATTAATTTGGAAATATCAAATTATTAGCGCACAATGCAATGTCCAAAATAGCATTATCCATAAAGAAAAATGTGAACGATATCTTAGACACATTTCTTGAATAAAAATATAAAACCTTTCTTTGCTTATGGGGATTTTATTTTCAGAATTAATATTGATTTTTTGGGGTTTACTGAATTTAGTTTACTAATAAATACACCAATCTGTATTTCAGAAGTTTTCAACTCAAAGTAATCCATAATAAAGGAATGAATTTTGTTATTTTAAGAACTAATTTTCTGACAGACATGCTAATGGTTGTTTTCAAAATTTGTCTTTCTTTAAATATTATTTTTTTATTTTAGCATAATTTTTATAATTAATCAAATTCCACTGCACAAAAATACAGGAAATATTAACATTCTGTAAAAGCAAAAAGTTCCACAACTATTTAGATTAGAATTCTACTGAAAATAGAACACTATTGCTTATATATGTAATATATTTATTTAGCCTGCATCAGACACCAATAAATACATACTTTTACTACTTTGGATTTCTAACAAAACATTTGAGAAGCATCCATTCACACCACCACAGCAACAAAAAGCTACACAATAAATAGTATTACTTGACCAAAGAACATCTTTTTAAAAAAAATAGTTCCATTAATATTGAAAGAGTTTTCAAAATTAGCTAATAAAGTATTTATTTCTTTATGTAACAGATTTGTTTATGTTGTGTGAGTATTTATCTCTTCCAAGAATATATGTATTGTAGAGTTTATTATGTTTTCACAAAATTTTATAATCCAAGAAAATTAAGTCAAATCATTAGAAAAAAAATTAAACATCCACAAAGACATAACATTCTTTGGTCAAAAGAAATAATGCAGCATTCCGGACATATTACCTGTGTGAATTCTATGGTGTTGCTGCAAATGTGTCATTTGCTTAAATGCACGATTGCAGACTTGACATATATACTTGCGCTCTCCTAAAATATAAAACATAAAAAGGCACTTGCATTTTTCTTCAAGCATATTAAAATCTTCATTTGTAAGTTTTCAAAAACACAAAATAAATAAGGGACTTCAAGAATATTTAAATGAACAAACATTTATTAAGACCAAAATACTGGCAGACAATATAGACTGTAGATCTAAGGCAACATTTAGAACATCAGGTCTAGCTAAATAAAAGAACATACTGAAAAAAAAAATCCTTGACTAGATCTTTATTGCCTACAACGTTAAAAAGGACATAAATTTAAAGATATAAAATAATAATTTATAATGTTTTGTAATTTGGTTTCCAATCTAATTCTAGGCTCATATAACTTTTGTCAAGGTCTAGATAGATTAGATCTATCTAAAATCTAAGATTCTAGATTTTGTCAATTTAAACTAGATCTAGATTTTGTCAATTTAAACTAGATCTAGATCTACATTGTGTCATAATAGATCAGATCTGTATTTAGATCAAGATTCTATGATGCTTCTAAACTTAAGGCAAGTTAAGGTTTTAGAATATCTTTTAAAAAAATATTTCAGAACAGATAACATTTAGATTTAGAATAAGAACATTTTAACATGATTTCAAGCCAAACTTTATAAAAATCTAGAGTAGATCTAGATTATAGATCTGATAGATCTAGATTCTAGATGTGGAGAAAAGTCTAGATGTCTGTCAATATAAAAGAGTCTAATCTCTAGATTCTGGTATCTGGATTAGATTTTTCATTTTTTGGTTAGATTAAACTTAGATCTTGTCTGGATCTAGATTTACAACTACATCTAGATATTCAACTTCTTCAATTGACCTAGATCAAGAATATTGATTAGAATATTCTTGATCTAAATATATAAAACTTATAGAATCTATCTATTGATCTATGACGACTATATAGATAGATCTAGTTCTTTTCTGCCTCTGAGCTGCCTTTTTAAAAAGCAGAAGTGTTCAAGTTTTAAAGCATTTGTATTTTGAATAGGAAAAAAAATAACAAAAGAACAATTTTGCGTAAAAAGATAATTTTTAATATTCTTGGACTAAAACACAAATGTAGATTTTAAAAAGGCCACTCAAGTTAAAACAAAGTTTACAGAATGGACTCAATGTATTTACCGGTGTGGATAATATGGTGTTGCTGCAAATGAGTCATTTGCTTAAATGCACGATTGCATATCTGGCAAATGTACTTGCGCTCTCCTAAGGAGGAAAGAATAGATTGAAAATACAACAATTATTGTTAAATATTAGATCTATAATATATCTAGATCTAGATTAGTCTCGACGCTATTAAACCATTTTTAACCTTATTCAGATTAAGATTTCTATAGAACAGCATAATCGCGTATTCGTGCACATTAAAGAAATGTTGAAGTCACATGTTGTGATTGCTTCTTTGTTACTAAATCTAGATCGATCTAGATCTAAAACTAAAGCATTTAGTTAGATCTAGATCTCTAAATCTATATAAGTATATAATATAGATCTAGATTAAAGATATAGATCGAGAGTCTATAGAGTCTACGCAATAGTATATAATAATAATTATACTATACACTTAATTCTTAAAACCTATTTCTATTCTGCCTAAGTCTAGATCTAGTTTCTAGTTGCAAAAAACAAAATATTCCAACAATGGACTGTTAGGAGGAGAGAATGTAGTCTAGAGCTAGACTATTGACCTTTTCAAATCATATGTTTATTTCAGTTTTATTACATTTTTTTTTATGTCATAAATAATTCTTAAGAAAAAAAATGGAAACGATCTCACTATGTCTTTTTTTTTAAAATATATGCATTGCTCCACTGCATATTGTTTATCTTATTGTTTTGAACCATTCAATTGACAGTTATAAGAAATATGATAGCTCTAGCTAGCTACTCATCTGTAACATGCTAGATTTTATCTTTGCTGTCAATAACGCAATTTCGTAATTTGGGCTCAGTTTTTCTACGTAGCAGCATCTCTGACAAAGAAAAAAAGAATCTAAAGCATCATGCATATGACACATTAAAGACAAGTGTTGTGAAAGTGCCTGCTGTGACACAGTGACATATGGAATGAAAAAAAAAAGGGGGGGGGCATGGGTTGACTAGAACATGTAAAAGGTGGGTAAGGTCTAAAGCAAGACAGCTAGACGTATTACCGGTGTGTATTCTATGATGCTGTTGTAAATGCGTCATTTGTTTAAATGCACGGTTGCAAATCTGACATACATATTTTCTCTCACCTGGAATAAAGAAAAAATGCTCAAAGCCATCCGAAAAAAAAAAGAAAGAAGAATGAACAGTCATCCATCTCGGGGTAATGAAGATGAAGAAACATTAAAATGAAGGGTGGGCTAGTGATAGTAGTTTGAAGCACCTTGTGCGTCTTTAGGTGTTAAGAATTAATGGTTTTGATTTTTTTTTCTTTAGTGGACAAGAACACTAATGACACTTTTGTTGATAAATATTATTCATATATTTATGAAAGACAGATTCGCCAATTTATTTTTCACCCTTATCTTTTGACTAAAGCCTGAGTCTGTTTTAGTTAATGATTCTGAACGTTCTAATAAAATATTTACATTTATAGATTTAGAGAACAACAAGCAGCTTTAATTTAGATCAAATGAATTAAATGCAATTTTTTGTTAATATAAGGTTTATTTAAAAGTGAAATAAGGTGTATGTGAATGAAAAGGCTATTCCAATATTCCACAACAGTATAAAAAATGAATTAAGCTTATTACTTAAAGTTGTTTTTTTACAAAGAAAATATCAAACTAAGACAATGCAAAAGAGAAAAACAACGACATTTTTTTTTAAATTAATAAATGAATTAAAATGTTAGTGTTACTTAGATTTTAGATAGATGTCTAAATATTTTGTTTGGGGGGGGAGGCATTATATACTTATTTTTTTTTTACTTAACATGTTTTGATCAAAATGACCAGTTATAGCTAAGGTAAAACAAGCTAAAACTTGAGTCATTCTTAGTACCGGTATTGATACAAGGCCAGATGCTCGCTAAGAGAGCCGGTGTGCTCACCAAAGCGTGTCGTTGAATTCAGCGTAGAGGAGAGGGCGCGATAGTCACACACACACACACTCATACACACAAAGAGGAAAAAAAACATGGCGCGATAAATGCCTTTTAAAAAAAAAAAAGGATCTGAAAAGAGAAGCGGTACAATCCAAACCCGACAGCCTTTTTTTTTTTAATTTAATAAAAAGCATGTTAAGACTTCTAAGGGAGTTGTTAGACTCACCGGTATGGATGCGAAAGTGTTGCTGAAGGTGTGAAAGCTGTTTAAATCCACGCTCACAACAAGAACAGATGTACTTGCGTTCGTCTGAGAAAGAACAAGATGTGGGTGAGGGAGAGGGGTGGCAGTGTGTCAACCAAGGTTTGGACAAGTAGATCTAGGAGACATGTGAACACGCACACACTCAGTAAGAAACGAGCACAGATTTTGTCCTCAAGATGCTGCTACATTGGTATTCTTTGGTAGACTAGTTTTAATTACACAACGCGTTCTATACTGCTCTAACAAGTATTTAGATCTAGATTTAAGTAGGGGATCCGGGTTGAACTTAGATACTAGACTAGTCTGGATCGAGACAAACCTGTCCTATGTCATGTTGTTTCCAACAATCGCCCTTCTAAGCCTTTAAGATTTAAAAAAAAAAGTAATACGCTACCGTAGACCTACCTAATTTTTAATTCGTAATCAGTATGAACACAATTAAATCTAGATGTCCAGTTCCCACAATACTCCAAACAGTACGAAAAAAAATCGGAAGAAGGACAAAAAATGTCTGTGGGCTTATCGGCTTCTTTGAAACTCGATGACCCATTTAGCTGGGGCTGTTTCAACAGTGAAAGAAGTAGTGGCGTGTACCTAGTGCTGCGCGACCAACCTACAGTTGACGACTACACACTAGGGTTATCTTTGAAGTGCATTGAAGGGGGAAAAAAACTCGTTTTATTATCTAGTGATCTGCTTGGAGCCTTAAAAAAAATAATTTTCGCCAAGAATACTGAAGAGGAAAAAAACATGGAGGATTTTTTTTATAACCCTTTTTTTTTTTTTAACATGGCGAATTCATGAATGACTAGTCTAGTAGCTGACCTATTTTCTCACGATCATTTTTTTTTCTAAATATACATATAACCTATATATACATGTAAACTGTAAACATTGAGCGTTGAAGAAGGCATGTTCAGGGCATGTTTACTTAGGCATATCAGTGAAGTCAAGCTCTACGTTTAAAAAGAAAAAAAAAAGACTGGGACTTGACTTTGTAAGACAATCGCGTTCATTGATACACCGACACACTTACCATTTCTATAAATAGTAAATTTACTGACTACAACGGGCTTCCGTATTGCCAAACGTTATTAAAGCAAATGTGCCAGCCATACCTCAGGGCATTATTTTACTAAAGCTGAAGTTGACATAACGTAGATGTATATAACGTGTAGATTTAAAACAAAACAAACTAAATGATGCAGAGTTTACGACATTGAAAAATCTAGATCTCTGGTTAATTTGCATATGTGTTTAAACTGACGCTGTTTTTTTTTTAACAACGAAGTACTAAAAGTGTATTTATGATCTCGATCTTAAGCTAATAAAAAGACACTGTCTCCGATTCCGCAAATTTAAAGTAAATTGCGTTGTGACCCACCTTTGACCTACTTTTTTATCACGTCTTAGGCAGATAAAGCCGTTGTCTGTGGGGGGGGGGGGGGAGCTCCATTTAAAGTATCTTTAGAAAAATCGTTATAATAAACATAAAATTAACCAAGAGCTGACTGACTAGGTATTCCACAATTAAAATTATAAATGCAATAAACATATTAAAAATTGAAAGAGATCTTCCAAAATAACAAAAGTGACCAATGAAAAGAGATAGCACTCACCCGTATGTATGCGGAAGTGCTGTTGTAAATGGGAAAGTTGCTTGAATCCTTTATCGCAGAGCGAGCAAACATACTTGCGCTCTCCTACAAGACAAAAATTGATAATACAGCTTGGTTGGGACGTTTTTGAGTTTGACTCTTTTTGGATGCTTTTTTTTTTAAAGCTCTTAATGATTTTATCTCTTTAATTTTTTTACTTCTTCGTAGCTTCTTTTACTTTTTTTTTATTTGATACCTTTAGTTTTACTTCAACTTTAGAATTTCCATTCGAATTTAATTATAATTTTTGATAAATAGAAAACACTACTCTTTTTCTCTGGGTTACGTTTTATGCACGAATATTCTGTTCAGTTTTGGTATTTAAACTATCCTTACCCTACTTTCAAAGAGATAGTCTCGACAAGAAGAGCCAGTCACAAAATGAACAAAAAAATCTATCAAAATAGTTGATGAAAGTAATGACAGAGGGAAAAAAAAAAAGAAACAAGGAATGGGTTGCGATTAGGAGCAAGATGTTTTCAAAACATATACCAAAACAAAAAATGTTCCGAATGTAACACAGCTTTCACACCTTTGCAAGCGCTAGTGGTTCCAAGTGAAATTAATTGAAATATTAGCCTTTCAATGGGGTTTTAGGTTTAGTGGAATATTTCATCTAAGGTTCAATGTTAAAAGATTTGGATCAGAATTTTTGTTTGTTTAGGAAATGTGTACGCCATTAGTTCTACTTGTGACCAAATATTCGAGAGATCTAGTTCTTGTCTAGGACACACATTTCAATTAATCCACTGTTGCTTCGTCCGCATTAGTTCTTGCCAAGAAAGAACAACACAATTACTGCAAGGAAATTAAGAGCTGTATGTTTGATCTAATGATGATGATAAGGAAACCCTTAACAAGAAATATAGGGACATTGTGCATGAAGGAGATTAAAGAGAATAAACATATAGAACGTTTTAAAATATGCCAAATATATTATGGAAGTATAAGTGACCTTTTCGGTGGAGGGTTTAAAAAAACAACAACACGAGAATTAAGTCCCAGGCCCGAGTCATACTCAAAAACCCAAACGTCTGTACCAGCAATTTTTGTATTGTAGGCATGCAGTAAAAAACAAATGTATTTCAGGGACAAAATAGGAACGAAAAAAAAAAATAATAAAAAATACGTTCATTGTGTTTGTTGTCAATATCCAAGTGTGTTTTAAATTTTTTAAATATAATTTACACAAGTTTTGCTAAAATTTAAAAAAAAAATTATAACTTTAGTTAATCTTCACGTTCACATCTCGATGACTAAATAAAAACTTTAAAAAATAAAAAGACACAAATACTGGAATTTAAAATATACAAAGTTCACTAATACTAAAAGAATGATGTAAAAAAAACAACAAACAATAACAAAAGAAAAAATAATAATGATAATACAAGGAAAAAGGCTCTTGGCAAGATAAACATTTTTTTTTCTCAGTGTTTTCGTTTTATAGCTTTATATTGTAGCTTACTAGTTCCTAACTATTTACGTCAAACATTGTGTGAGTAACAATGGCACACAGACAGACAACTGTGACACATGGACAGACAACTGTGGAGTCAGTAATGTGACCAACACACTGACGGAAATGCCCTGCGATGTTGCAGTAGTACATGTACACCACTCTCCTTTTATCTTCACACACACAATAATGAAGGACATTCAACCACCACCCCCCTCTTTTTTTTTTTTAAACAAAAAAAAAAGGGGGGGGGGAGCAGGTTTAGGTGAACCAAACTAAATTATCTACCCTTGAAAGGGACGTCATTAGCAAGTAAAGGTAAGTTTGAAGGCGGGGCTCACAAAAATGACTAGCTCCTTTTCTTCATTAACGACACTGGCTGTGTGACAGACACAAAACAAAAACTCGATCGATTTGTTCTCTACACACTAGGATGACACAAACACTACTGGCATCCTACACACTAGCATGACACATGCAAACGTGATTTTTACATAATTACTAACGCACCAGTTATGCATGTCACTTGGTGTAGAAACAGTGCACGCAGGCCTGAAGTTAATTGAAATGTGCAGAGATAGATCACTTAAGTTTTTCCCCCAAACAATCTGTTGCAGTAATGATCTTGGGATTTGATTTACGCGGTGAAGCACAGCACAATTATTGAATACGTATCAAAATAACTTCTGCAGTTGCATCGACAGGGGGGACACATTAGGTTAAGTTTGTTTGACGTACTCTTGATGATTAACGAAGGCTGAAGTCGGAGCCTTCGTAAAGAGGGTTAGCTGTACACTGGACGGCCTTGGACGATGTTCGCTAGGTTCTACTCTCTCTGTCTCACACATCACAGAAGCTGCAGGTCAAAGTTGTATCTGCTATAAGGTTTTGAATTACGGTGTGATTCTCGAATGCAATATTGGTTGAAATGGGCATATAATATTTAGTATCGGAAACACAACACCTGAGTTAATTTAGTGTATGAATGAGCACATGGAATTTAAAGCTTTTTTTTTTAGCTATAATCAGATACTATATAATAGAGCAAATTCGTTTTTCTTTTTGGTCTTCAACATTTAGAATCATCTATAATTATATAGAACATTATTTAGTTTTGAATACTATCTATCAAAGAAATAGTTGAATTCTCTGCAAGACATTCAGGGTTCTATGAAAAATATATGCATTCGTTCAAGCCTCTTTTGTTTGAAATGGACCCCTAGTACAACTCGATGGCTCCTGTATGTCCAATAGTCATGTTGGTATTGCAAACTATATCAAATTAGTTTGTTTTTGTTTTTTTTAAAGATATTGCATTTCATGTGTGACTGGTATCTACATCATTAACTTGTCATCATACTAAAAATCTAAAAGAATACGGATATTATTAATTCATCACATTATTAAAAACGTGATCATGAGTGAGTTTAAACACAATTATTTTTTTACCGTGCTTCATGCTGCAAAAGGTCTACTTGTTCAAAGCAGTCCATAACGATTCTCGATCTAATACCAGTACTAGGAGTCTGTTACAACACGTCACTCGAAATGCCCACCCCGTGATCAATTCGGACCAAACGATCGGGGAAAGCGGTAAGATCAACCCTCCCTTGTCTTCAGACCATTCCAGCACTGACATGCGGTTGAAACTAGTTCTCGTGGTGGAAGAAGTACTGATGCTGTCGGCGTCTGTGGGCAAGACATACAACGGGAGCACACAGACAGCCTGGCAAAGACTGAACATTAGTCCCAGAACTCCACCAGCACATTAGAGCCGACTTCCTTTCCGTTATAAAGACACAAACTACTTCACCTATAGAATACACGAATCTCTATCTCTACCTTCTTTCCTTACAAAGTACGTTTACGAGAACTAATTTTTTTTACCAGTGTTCAACTATACATTTTGTTTTCGTTACTCTCTCAAATTTAACTATCATGTCGTATGAGTGTTATTACTCGCCAGTTACCAAAATCAGGAAAGTCAAAGCGTAATTGATGTAAAATGTTACTTATGTACAAATATATATATATATAATAAGGCTTGTCTTCGAGTATACCATATATATATATATATATATATATTATATATATATATATATGATTGTCCCGTACCTACCAAATAGGAGTCTTTATTTCTAAGTTTTTTAAACTATTAAAACCATTAACTAGATGTATTCAAAATGTTTCTTTCAGTGGCCACACATACAGTATTTCTTATTTAAGGTACAAAAATGCCCATGCATTAACATGCCACGAGTCTTTTTTTTTCCACAGCGAACTCTTCTCGAGTTCATCCAGGCCAGTCTGGGTGCTGCTCAGACGCTCACCGTGTGTCCTACTAGACTCTCACGGGAGACTCGGTGTTTACATTGGGTTCCAGGGATTCAATTTCACACCTCAACCAGCATATATCTACATTTATATAGACAGATACATATAGCTATGTATGAAAAAAAAAAGGTTGGGGTGAGTGTGGGATGAAGGTTTTAAAAAAACAACACAGGCGGTATCTCACGTCCGACAGCTGAAACAACGCCAGTAAGTAATGGTAGAAACAGTTGGAACTTTGTTTAATAGTAGATGATAATTTAGTCCTGGTTTGTATGAAAACTAAAATAACTAAAAAAAAAAAAAAAAAAAAAACATCATGTACGAAATCAATAAAATAAAAAGAATCAGTCTACACAAAACACCTTGATTTATTACAAGTCAATGTTTTTATAGTACATCCACAAACATAACATAAAGTATAGGATCATGTTAACAAAACAATCATAGAAAAAAAAGAGGAAGAACAAAAAGTTTTAACAGCGAATTTTCATAAAATAACAGAAAACCAAAATACATCGCAAGATATGGCATTAAAACATACATCAAATAGTTAAAAAAAAAAAAAAAAACGGAATTGGATTGCCTTATTTCTTATGTAGAGAAAAATAATAGCATAAAGAGTCCAATAAATTCTTGACATTAAGTGACAGAATGGCGAAGGCAGAAGTAAAAACTGAAAGGCTTACATAAAATGATATGAGAATAATGTTGTATGTGTATGATTAGCGCTGCTCTCATTCAGACTGGAGGGCCACTCTCTGTAAGGAAATAATCATGCAGGGATTACTAATATACAATTTCTATGCTCATCTACGAAACAAAAAAAAAAAAACACAGTCAAATATGAATATGAACAAATATTAAAACAAAAAAAAAGATATAAAATAAAGGGTATTATATCTATTATCATCATGCAGGAATATGTATATATATACAATATGAACTAAAAAAAAAATGTACACAATTGTGACAAATTGTGACATAGCCACAAGCTCCTAGGTGCATTCTAAAAAGAAAACATGCATCACTGCTGAGAAGGGAGGAAGTAGATATTGGACAAATGCCACCAAGTAGTACAGGCATGCGCAGAGAGGACGTTTCCGGGGCGAGTTCTAGTCACCGCTATCACCTAGTTGTCAAAAGGGAAAAACCGAAAGCTACAAATTCATAAAATAGTCTCATTGAAGACAAGAACACAATTTTATTTTTTTATTTTTTTTCAAAAATCTATAAATAATTTTATAATAACATTTTAATTTCAATTAGTTTTTCATTTATGACGGCAAGAATGTAAACATTAAATTTTGTTTGTCTCGTACTGTTTCAAAAATATCTGGGATGAAACAATAGAAACTCTCTTAGCACCACATAGACTCTCTATATATATAAACATACTTTTAAAAACATATTTACTTTTATAATGTACACCGAGATGCTTATTAATAATTGTGAGTTAGTGTTAAACGGCTACATTCATTAAAAACAGTGATTTTATGTTTTCCTTGAAGGTATCCCTATCCTGGCAGAGTCAGAGAATAACTAAGTTCATGATTGATATTAAAACTTGATTCGCGTCATTATGTATATAATATTCCTTTCACTCGTAACAAATAAAATCAGACAATTTTTAACAATTTATTCCAGAGGTAACGACTCGTTGTTCAATCTATTGTTAACATTTGTAATGATTAAATGAAGTTAACTTGAGCCGAGTCAAGTGAATTAGCGTTTTAGTGAGCGATTGAACCATTCTTTAAATATAGTAGTACAACAGGCCAAAGTAATCGTTTTTTTAATTCAATTGTTCACAATACTACTCTAGTCATAATAAACACACACAATTCTGACATGTTTTGTTTTTTCTTGTTAAAAAGTTTATGGGATTGTTTCTAACTTGATTTTGTGTTTAATCTGTTTAGGCTGCCCTGTTGATTTAGAAACAGAAAAAGAAAAAAAAAAGAAATTACTATTAAAATGTGATCTTGTAAAAAGAAAAGTAACTACTCTAAAAAAACTAGTCAAAGTTGTCTGGGTTTTTTTTAATTGAACTAAGTCAAATTCCTTCAGTTAGTGAAGGGCTTGCCATGCCAAACCAATACATACCAGTATGGATTCGAGTGTGTTTTTGTAAGTGTGAAAGCTGCTTAAAGCCTCGCTCACAGAACTTGCACATGTACTTGCGCTCCCCTAGAAGACAAAAATCGAAACAGACTTTGAGTTTTTTTTTAGTTGTTTTTTTCTATCTCTTCTCCAAATGATTAACGTCTACACTTTACATCTAGCCATTTCTAAACTCAAAAACAAATTTTCACTCATTTAGATTTTATTTAATGACTTGATTTAAAACAAATTATGGAACTATAATTTGAAGAGACTTTTTTTTTTTTGTAGTTGTTTTGGCTTCTATGTGGCTAGGTATAAGAACTACCACTAGCCATTGTAAAAGTTTATCCTAGCGTGACAGTTCACACTTTCGTTTCAAAGTTAGCTGCACTCAAAATCTGCTCGTACGATTTTTGTTACTCATACAACTTGTTTATGTCTCTATGAGTATGCGAATACCTTGAGCCCAAATAATAAAAAAAAAATGAAATGAAAGTCGTAGAACATTGAGACATAGTTTAGGCTGGAAAATATAGAATTAGAAGAAAAATATTGAAAAACAAACACAACATAAAAGTTGGTCTTCGGTCACACTCTAAGAAGCTTTCTAATAACTACATAAGCTTACAGAGAATGGGATACAGCCTAATAAGCACCATCAATCAGATCAAAGCTATTTTAAAGTTAATTAGAAACAGTTTGTATGCACACACAAAAATTAATACATTCAAAAGAAGAATTAAGTAATTAATATGAGTAGATATTGAAGCAGCATGCATACAAAGCCATTTTCAAGATACATAGGAAAATGTTAGAAATTTGGTTAGTCGAAATCAAGCGTGAAACAAAGACGGGAGGATTCTAAGTCAAACTTCTGATACAAAGAATAATGTATTTATTTTTTAAATATCCCCAAGTGTGGTCAAGATGACCACTACTCAAGGTGCAAGGGTCAAAAAAGAGGAAAGAAGAGAAGGTTGACTAAAAATTCAGGAGAGAAAACAAAACAAAACAAAACAAAAAAACAAAAACAAAAAAAATGAAAAAGAAGAAAAAAAAAAGACCTCTCCCCCCTGAGTCCCGCTACCGCCTAATGTGTTATTAACCCCCCTATAATACTTTGACATACACAGATCTACAAGGGGAAGGAAATGATTACATTTTTAAAAAAAAAAAAGGTGGACAAAGCTGATTTGAAAAAAAAAAAAAGGTGGACAAAGCTGATTTGAAAAAAAAAAAAAGGACAAACAAATTGGCTTCAAATAGTTGGGAAACAAATATCTACAATATTGATTTTGTAATCACACTCTTAATTGCCGATCTAGCACTGAACTAGCTCAGTGCTGGAAACCCAAACGGTACATAGTATCGACTTGGAATGGAGTGTATAAAGATGGACGTATGTCTTGGAATAGATTGATCCCAATCTCCCAACAACATTACTTAGGACATACGAGGTAGGCCAAACATTGGCCGGAACGTTTTCAATATTCACTGCAGCAATTATATTTCAAGCTTACCAAGCGTGACCGCTTATAACAGAGAAGTCAACACATGCAAAAAGATGAACTATTTGTCCATGTACAGAAAAGCTAGATGATCCGAGTCTGTAGCGCAGGTCAATGCTACCTCGCAAGATGAAAGCGCTCTTCTTCACCATGATTTAGTGAACATATTTGCAGGTAGAAAATGAATGAAAGTTATCCGCGATGCAAAAGTAGTACCGGTATCCCAAATTTAAATGAAAAGAAGACATTACAATTCAAGTATATACACCTTCACTACCATTGTCGATTGTTGGGGGTAAATCAAATTGCATGCGGCAGATCTATTTTCTTTGGGAGAAATCTATTTCTGAAAGGTAGCAGCAACTTTTTTTGGAGAAATGAAAAAAAGGTTCTGATAGAGTGATACATAGAATTCTGATAAACAGTGATTCTGATGAATAATGATTCTAATGAAAAGTGATTCTGATAAACAGTGATTCTGATCAATAATGATTCTGATGTAGAGTGATTCTGATTAACAGTGATTGTGATCAAAATTGATTCTGATGAAAAGTTATTCTGATAAAGAGTGATTCTGATGAAAGGTGATTCTAATAATTCTGACGACTCTCGATTCTGATAAAGAGTAATTTTGAGCTAAGCTAGGACCATGGTAAGTTTTTATTCAATAATCATCTGACATAAAAGGCTGTCGGTGGCGTGAAATTACAGTCCGTGTTTACTGACGTGAGACTTGTCTACAGTCTGTCACAAAGAGATGCCCGGACAAAGGTTTGTGTGTTTAAACGGTCTACAGCGTTCAAGACGAACGTTGACTCTAAATCGCTGAAGATGTTTTAGCAATTTTAAATTCGAGGTTCAATGACGTCACTGCGTTGTGCTAGTCACATGACACCCTCGTCTGTAAAAAGTTTGGGCCTTAGAGACAGTTGAACATCGCCAGCTCATAAGAGATTATGGGTTTTCAGTGCAAACTTTAATTTTACTTATTATATTAGAACTTTATTTGAAATCAGTTAGATCTAGATCAGCTTTCAGCGAGAGAGAGAGAGAGAATCAACTGTTTCAAACGTCGGCTAGAAATATTCAAAGTGAACTTTGAACTTGAGTCGTTCACTATGTCATTGTCTTCAGTTTATTTTCGATGAAGCACTCGTCCTCTTATTTCAAATCCGGTTTCCTCTAATGTTTATATCGTTTGAACAAATTACATGCCCCCGTAGCATATTAAGCTTAACATCGATTTTACTTAACAGAGTTCATACTATGAAAAATACTTCGCTGTTCAAAATGAAATTGATGCTGCGTAGGCCTAGTACAACTATCATTGATTAGAATCAAACAGACTTTTAAATAATTACTAACAAAAAAAAGACTTCTTTGAAAAACAAAAATATCAATGCTTTTAACACCATCTTAGCAAGACTGGGACGGTATAGGTGAAACTGTTCGGCCTTGGCCTAAAAATATTCAATAATTTTTTGAAAACACCAATTACGAGGAATAACTTGTAAAAATAGTTGGCCAGCCCTGAATGTTTATCTTTCAGTGTTGTGGCTGGGCCCAGCCTATTTTTCTTTCATCAAAACCCTGCAACTAGTAACACCCCCCCCCCCTCTCGCTTTTCTTTCTTCCCTTATCACAGTTCTGTGACGTAAACGAGGCGAGTGCTGGGTGGGGTAGAGGATCTGAGGCGGGAGGAGCGTTGACATTGTGAATTGCCAAGAGACAGAGAAGATTGTTGGCGGAGGAGGAGGAGGAGGAGGGGGGGGGGGCAGTAAAGAAAAGGGGTAGGTAATAGAAGTGGGACTCTGTTAAAAGTATTTTCTTGTGTTTTTAGAATTCAATAAACCAATGAATCTTTTTTTTTTTTTTCTTTTAGTTTTGTTAAGTGAAAGTTTATTTTTAAAATACCTTATTCAAGTGAAACCTGGGTGGACGCGATTCTCGAATACTGCTCTAAAGATTTTCCTATAAATTTCACAGTTGATGTATATCGCTGAGAAAAAAAAAATTATACTAGCTCGTTAGCCACATGGAGAAAACTCTAGTTTGATCGTTATAATTTTTCAAAGTAAAAAAATAAATAAATACATGTAAATTTGGCTAGAGGCTAAATCTAGGTCTAGACCCTACATCGGTTTGAAAGGACTATCGCGTTCGGGAATTTCCGAATGTAAGGCATTTATGTTCAGGAAAATTTTGCGCACCGTCTTCAAAGTCTAGATTTACTAAAGACCTATCGTTGGAATTATTTTTACGTAAATCTAAGCAGTATGTCCCATTTTGCCGCCAACCTTCGCTAATTGCTTTCTGAATAGTCTGTGTACAATGGGTAGCTGCTGGAAAGTAAATGTATCTCTCCCTTGATATCAAACATAATTGAATCAATATGCAGGTAGGACGCATCCACTTTGACACGTTTAAATTACATTGCGAGCCACTGGTTGGTTGGCGTGTACAAGAAAGCGTTCTGTTAATTAGTTTGGTACACACAGTGAATTCTAGATGGAATGTTGGGGACGCCACATCTCACCAGCTCTTCCCTTTTCATGGGGCATTTGTTCAAAGTTTTGGAATGCATTCGTCTCTACCAAATAATGTGTGGTCCACCAGACACGTAGAGATAAGATGTTATGCTAACACAGAACTGTTTCTTTCCTAAGTAGATAAACCAATATCTAGGTTTCCTTTGGGTCAGCGTGAAGCCACATTCAGTACCTGTTTCAGGATTAAAGTGACAGGCAATAAATACTAGTCTGAAACTTTCACCAAACGAAATATTCAAACAACACGATGAAAGCAGTTCTAGGGCCAGCGTTCTTAGAGATGTACTTGTAGTAATAAAGATCTATCGGTAGTAAATGCCGGAGACATCCTCATAAAGACCCGCCAACATATTTTGTCTAACGCACATAGTTGCGGAGGGAGAAGGCAGTTTCTCAGTCAGAAATATTCAAAACTTCATATATTCTAATTCGCTTTCCATTTACGTATGTGGGTGTGTGCAATTAAACATTTCTGGCTTTTTTGCACGAACTTTGATTCAATTCTGTCTGAATATAATTACATTTTATTAATAAAGAAAAACGCATGGGGGTGGGGGGTATCCTAATTAGGGATAAGAAACTTAGCTGAACAGAAAAATGTTATATAACCAAAGGATAGCGTGTGGATATATGTATGTACATACAATACATAATTTTGTCTGTTATGCATATAATCTGTGCAGTTTGATATTTTCTAACCACTGCCTTCTCCCTTGGGAAACACAGTCAAGGAACTCCCTAGTTCTGGATGAAACTGTTACATAGCCACGATCTCTTATCTCCTGTCAAACCAAAGACATGTGCAGATAATAGTTCTGGTAGTCAGCAGGTGTCCCACACATATTGACGCGGTCAAGTACTAGATCTGGAGCAGGGTTGGAAAGGTCGTTTTACAAAGGTAGTGGTGGTGAATTGGAATGTGTGCACTTGGCGCCCAACAGTGCCACAGTTAAGACAATCCCGTTGACTCTATTGATGTAGCCATCGTTAAGACAATCCCTTTGGCTCTAGAGATGGGCAAGATGTTTTGACCAAAAAAAAAATACAAAGAAATACGCACAAAGGCGTCAATGAGAGAAAGTCGACAGTAAAAATCGGCTGAAATGTATGACTTCAAACTTATGGAATTCGTTTTTCAATGCCACATCTAGAAATCAGGACCAATCTTTTTTTTTTTTAATGTAACAAAATGAAACAACTTGAGTGAATTCTAAATCTGGGCTGCTTTAAATTGACACATTCACTTAAGTCTGTACAAATATCTGTAAATCGTTAGAATGGCATTTCCTCTAACAACCTACTTCAAATTAACATCATCTTCCTAGTAGTAGTGGAAAGATGGTATAAAGAAACTTGACCAGACTTCATTGCCATGTGTAAAAGTAAACATGAAAGCTAAGACCACAAGATGAAATAGAACCCCAAAGACATAATTTATACAAATTTGGTTCATGTGAAAAATAATGTTACAATGCTGTATTTTTATCTGACTTTTAATGAGGATGTTTCACTTCCAATGCTATTAGTCTAAGACTATTATACTATTCATATCTTAGTCTACTCACATGCCAGCTTCGTACATTATTCAAGCCACTGAAAGGCTAAGTAATCTCTACGATGGCTTTTATGGTACAGCCCCCCCCCCAACCCAATGTAGTAAATATTAATATGGACAATTAGGGGGGAAAATGTATCAATTATAAATATAAGGCTTTTAGTGGTCACTATAAAAGAACTAAAAATATGTATAGCATTCATATATGTGTAGACAGTGGATTTCTTTAGTTGAAGGGTTGAAAGGTTTGAGCTTAAAGAAACATTTCACTTAAGAAAAAAAAATCTGATAAAGGCAATAGAGTGTGATGAAGACAGACAGGAGAGGGGGTGGTTAGGCTGAGACATAAAAAGCAAGTAGTTTGGAGATCATTCTATAGACATACGAGTGTGTGTGCCAGCACTGTATCCCCATGTTCCAACGCGTGATTCCGAGAGACAGACAGTAACTAGTGTCGAGACTGGAGCACTTTGGTGCTTAGCTACACATCAAAGCCGAACAATCCAACAAAGTAGTAACGGAACCAAAAGTCTTGAAATTTCATTTCTATTAACTGGATCCAATCCACAGGGATAGTACATATCGTTCAGATTGCTAATTATCGACATCTACTAAGTTGCCTCCTTTAAATAAACATACACACACACACACACAAATTCGCTAATTGTCTTCCGGTATAGCAGTTCTTGACACACTTTAAACTTGGTCAGATAACACAAACAGAAGCAGAAATGAACATGGTTAAATACAGCTATATGTTGACTTCAGACATGGGCGAACACAAGGCATTTGGGGCCAGTCAACATTTCTTAGTGCTACTTTGTGTGCAGTAAATATACACCCAATAACAATTTCAGTATATGGGACATTTCTCTTCAAGCCTTCATTTCTGTGACCCCCCACCCCCACAACCCCCGTCAAAGTTGTAAGGCATCCAAAACCTGTGACATCCCAAATCTGAAGGTACGATTGCTAGTTAATGGAGAAAAAAAACGGAAGCTGGTGTTAATTAAAACTCGCTCTGACGTGACAAGAAACTAGTCACAAACACACACGTATGAAACACACACACACATTTAATGAAGAAAAGGAGTCGCTGAAAATAAAAAAGGGAGTAAAAGGGGCGGTTAAAAGAAAGGGGGAGGGGGAGGGAGATTCAAGTGAATCACGTGTCTGTGGTGGAACTAGTCGAATTGGAGCGCCATGGTTTCTCAATGACAGGTGAAGTCACACACACACACACCCAAATGACCACTTGAAGCATTTCAATGGCAAGCGTAGAATAAGGAGACAAATCTTCTTAGACATACTGACCCTCCAGATGCGTAAGCTCCCAACGTTTAAAAAAACACACTAAAAACAAACAAACAGAATAGTGAAAAGGAAATAGAAGAGTATAGGTACTAACCTGTATGGATCCGAACGTGCTGTTGCAAGTGGGAAAGCTGTTTAAAGGCCCGGTCACAGAAGGAACAGATGTGTTTTCGCACACCCGTGTGCACCAGACTATGCTGGGCCAACTGCTGCTTGCTGCGGAACATCTTCAGGCAGGTCAGGCAAGGGTGAGTCTTCTCCAGCTCCCTCCCTGGCCCGTGGCCAGACGAGGAGGCTCCGATGGAGTGGTCGTCCATGAGGCCAGAAAGGGACTGGCTAGCCCGCTCCGACAGCATTGGTATTCCGTGTGGGTGGTGTCTCCCGACCAGGTCTGCGAGGGTCTCGTCGTTGCCGTGACCTAGATGAGACCCCGTACTGCTGGCGCGAATCAAGCCCAACGTGCCAAGATGGCCCATCATCGAGTTTGGTGGCAGCGGTCCCGGCATTAGTCCACCGTCAGGCGACTTGTTGAGGTTGGAGGCCACCGCCGCTATCGTTTCTTCTATAAGTGACGTAGAGTGGTGGCCCTGGGGCCGGTCACCTGACGAGGAATTGTAAACGCCCCGAGAGAGGTCACGAGCGTCATTGCGGTTGTTGCCCTCAGACAAGAGCGTGGAGCCCGGCCGCGAATGAAGCTGGCCATTGCCACTGTCCAAACCATACATCCCTCCGCGGCCGTTGTGGCTGTTTGTGTTGTTGTCCATGTTCTGCTGTTGGGAGTGATGGTCCACTAAGCTTTGGTGTTGGTGGGACTGGTGTTCCGCGAGACCTCTCATGTGGGGAGGCAACTGCTGGGCGCCGTGCTGTTGCTGATCCACTGTCCCTAAATTATGCTGACCTCCACCCATGGAAGGCGGTCGGCCTCGAGAAGACATGGAATCTAACAAGTTTTGAGACTGCTCAGGATTGAAACCACCCTGATCAGGCAAACCATTGCCGTTCCCAGCTAGCCCAACACTTCCATGTCCATCTGACGATAATGAATTTCCCATTCCACCGCCATGAACACCCCGACTGTCACCCCCGACGGGTGTCATGTTTCTCATCGGCTGGTTCTGCCTGTCTGACAAGGAGCCTCCCCCTAACCCAGAGAGGGGCCGATTTCCCCCTCCTAGAGACCCGAGGTCTCTTCCTCCTTCGTTTAATCCTATCCTATCGTGCATCTGGTTCTGCCTTCTCCCGTTCGCCGATACTGAATCTATAGTTTGATCAGGGTTACGTCCCGTGGTCAGATCCACCAATGACTGCGAAGAGTGACCACCGCCGGCGAGGTGCTCTAAAGAGCTGCCCGTTTCGCTGAGATCGAGCATGCTGTGAGCAGCATGCTCCGCCATACTATGAGCGTGCTCCAGGGCCGAGTGCTGGTCGGTCATGCTGACCACTGTATGCTGCTCTACCAAAGACTGGCTCATCTGATGGTGTTCTGGGTGTTGCTGTTGTTGAGTTGGTGTGCTAAGGTTCTGAGGTGGCATTTGGTGAGCAATACTTGATGTGTCTTGCTCATCTCTGAAAAATAAGAAGAGTGCCTAGAATCATTAGAATTGATTTTGTTCTTAAATTCAATGGACATGATTAATAAGAATATAGAGTAAAGAAATGTACAAACAACACATTAGTGATTATATACCAGAATATTGTTTCAAACATAGAGACATTGCTTAATACTGGAATATGCTGAATGTTCCTGAATATAGAGATTTACCAGTGGCGTAGCTAGAGTAGGGGGAGGGGGGAGACTGAAAACCCCACAGGGGGTTCTTGAGACCGGCCCCAGAATGAGTGGGTTTTTTTTTACATTAAAAATTAAATATTACGCAAAATGCAGGGGCCCCCAAAGAGCCCCCAAACGATGGGAAATTCCTGGCTACGCCCCTGAGTTTTACTATTCATCAGCACTATTGAAATCATGCTGTACTATCATGTTGACCTTATTTGTTTTCTGACTCTAGCCCATGGTCAGCAGTCAAAAAAAAAACATCTTCTGATAAATGATTCAGACGAAAAACAAAATTTGGGTCATCCTGACCTATACAAATGGCTCGTGAACATCGATGAATATATAAGACGAGATCTGTAGTGGTGAAGCTACTAAGAGTTAGGGCATATGCCTACATGGGATGTATTTTGTGTCATACTTATAACGCTGTGTGTATTGTGGCACAGTTCGCTTTGCATGGCATTGAATCATTTCTGTACTGCGGACTAACTTGTGTGTAATTTTGTTAAAGTTATCACTCTATATAACAACAAAAAAAAAGTTAACATTGTGGAGGGGGAATGTCTGTAATTAACAGATTATTTAAATAGCCAAGTGATCCCAGCAGACGATACTGTGGAAGGTGCTAATGAAAACCCCACCGTCAGTCTATCATACACTATTTCCCCCTCTCTCCAATCAACAGCCTTCAATGACAGCCAGCCTCCCAACACAGTGAACTCTTCCGCAACCTCATCTTCACCTTTCTGTTTTACACACTCAAACACAGGGCCAACAACTCCTCAAATCTACCCCACCTTACCCACAGCGCCACCGGAGGAAAAAAAAAGATGGGGGGGGGGGGGGGGGGGGGGAAAGAGGGGGTCAGGGCAGGATAAACTGTTAGCGCCAGTCAAGCAAGGACAGAACCATTCGCACATGGCACACGCTTGTAGTCTCTAGATCTCATCTCGACTAGATCTAGTAGAGGAAGAGAGAGGTGAAGCACACATGCAAACTAGTTTAAAAGGTCAACTGGCTGGACTTTTTTTTTTGGCAGTTGTAAGCAATTGGCATAGAGCTTTTTTTTTTTTTAAATGCCTCCACTTCAAGTAAACTTACAATTTAAACCCCAAATGTTAACAATACAACTCGCAGTGAGGTGCAATCGGCTAATACTCCTGTTTAAATAGATCTGCTTCCATTAAAGCATTCCTAGATCTTTAGAGATATTTCCGCACTAAAAGACTAATGTTGTAGGTACATTTATTACGTGACCTTGTCTTCACAGTTCTCTGTTACATGACCTCACCTGAGCAAACTAAAGCGAGGGTGGCTAGGCAAGGCTGAGTTTGTTTTTTTCCCGCGCGATCCATCCAAGTGTTAAGCGCGGGCAATAAGGAGAATGGTCAGGGCGATGTGATTGGTGTTTCTGGCCCAATAAGTTACCTTCATAAAATGGGACAAGCACCAACACACGTTTTCTAATGTAGACTTGTGACTAGATATAAAAATAGACTTAGGAACATTCGCATACTATTATAGGTCAGGGGCTCTTAACCTATGGGTAGCAACCCACTTGGAGGTCGAATGACGATTCTCCATGGGGTCGCCTAAGACCAAAGGAAAAAAATAGATTTTTTTGTCTCAAAGAAACAACAACTTAACATTGTACACAATGTATGATGGGCAGTTAGTATTTTTTGTACTCTAATTGTCATTTGAAGATACCGGTATATGCATTTGCAAAGATGCTGCTCCGAGTAGGCTTGGGTGGACTGCATCACAAAGTTTTGGTACAGAATGAGTCACCAAAAGTCATCGGAATAAGTAATTCAATAAGAACTACACTATTTTTTTAAAAAATTACAAAGACAGTTTATGTGGAAACACAAACACAAACTCAAAATCGGCCACCGAAGTGGTCAACCCAGGCAGGTTTTAATATTTACAAAAAGAACATCAAAATGAAATTCTATCAAAGACAAATGACAGAGAAGAATCGAGAAAGAAGGTTGACAGATCTTGTGTGGTGCCCCAGCGGTCCAGCAGACCAAAGGATAGGTGAAAATTAATGTGAAGTTAGAATTGAACCTGGACTAACTGATGTCTTATAATGAATATCTAATTGATCTTTTTTTTTTTTTTGTAAAGGGTCAAACTCTTATTCAAATCCTAAAAAAAAAAAAAAAAAAAAAAATTCCATTAAAAAAAAATAAAAAACAATTCCTTTACCTAAGAGTATTATAGTAATCGTCCAGCCCTGCAGTTCACGCGATAATATGAAAAACTACTTATTAATTGTTTTAAATTATGTCCAACTTATATGCATAGTAAATAATTTTTTTCTCTTTCAAAAAAAAGTAAACATTTTTTTGTGTAAATGAAGTTGTTAGAATGACAGAACTTCGTTTACTTAGCATACATTTGTTTAAAAAAAATTGACAAAAATTCTAAAATCATTTGCATAAATGTGTTATATAAATTTGATACATTGCTATCTCACCTACTAAAGAGCCTCCAGTGTTTGTTACTATTTATAGTGAATAGTTGTAAAAATGGTGTATTTTTATGAAAAAAAAACTGCTTGCATAGTGATTTTTAAAAATTAGATTTTTCGCTTTCAGAAAAGAAAAAAGTAGACGTTGCATCAGACAAGTTCTAAAATGATTTTTTTTTTTAACTTAGAAAACAAAACCAAAACAGGAAAGTAAACTACCGAACATGCCCCCTGGGTTGACATCATTGTCATCTTCACTGATTTAAAACAGATTTTCCAACTAGTTAAATACAGAAGTAACCTTGAAGAAGCAGATGACAACCACTTTGGTCTTGCAAAGACTGACCCGATCATTCCCGATTGGGTGAAACAGAAACAAGCTAAACCTTCGCATTGACGTTAGATTTTTTTTTTCACAAAAACTATCTCAAAAATTGTGTAGCATGGCAGGATACAATTACCCGAGCAGTTTAAAATGTTTCATCGTGCCAAGTCACAGTCCAAAACACGAATATTGTGAATGCTCTATTTAAAACTAAATAAACCCAAATCATAAAGATAACATTTGATAGCAGATAGCATGTATTATTTAGCCTAAAAGCAGCAGATCAGACAGTTCTCCGTATAGTATTTGTTCTAAAGGAGGGTTTTGGGGCCAGAGTCTTGTTCGGGCCTCATGACATAGTATGCAGCTTTGAAGAATTTGTTATTATGTATTATCCTCTCTTTCCAGAGCTGAACACTAATGATCAGAGACAACTAATTTTATACCAGTTTGTGCCAAGTCCAAAAAGTAAGTTGAACATAATGATGGAAGTGTTTTGTCAACAGTTAATTATGGACGCTATTCTCGGGACCACTAGTTATAAAAAGATTGAGGTGGTCGAGTGCTGGTGAATTATTGCAAAGCACAAGTCGTTAGTTCAAACCCTGACAGGGCACACTCGATGTATCAAAAGATAAAACGCATAACAAGTTACCGGTTCAGAATAGCAAAAGTAGAGGCTTGACGAAAGGAATTTTGTTTTAATGTGAAAAAAACAAAAAAAACATTAAAGGCAAAAATGTTTGAAAATAAAAGATAACTTTAACAATAAAATAGTTCATTTTGATTCGTCTTTAAACCTGTCTCGAGGCCACACCCGTATTTAATATTCTAACTGTAAAACAGGCTAACTTGGGTGTGCAATGTACAGAGAATTGTATTTGTAAGAATGTATTTCCTAGCACTATGACACCCGCTCCCCTGTCCATTGAGTCCACACACGTCACAAATCTTCACAAGTCTGCCGCCACATCAATCGACGCCATTAATCAGCCCGCTCCAAATCAAAGTCGCCCGATTCATATGTTTAACTTCACGGGGGCCTGCCTGCCTCCACATCGCGCGCCATTAGCTTGGGGCAAAGTTCTTTCTTAATAATCAATCAATCGATAGCGCCTGTTCTGTGCTAACCCCGATCTCACGTCTTCAGCACGCGCATGTCTCCCAGCGTCACATGCCTGGTAAGCCTTGGCCTCCAGCCTGACATTACTCGCCATGTCATGGTGGCCGGCCATCTATCGACATGTTCTATGTAAGACCGACAGAGAGAGAGAGAGGGGGGGGGGGGGGCTAGGCAGGCCATTCTGCATGTCCAGTACCGGTATCTATGAAACTGCGCACTGGTTGCGAGAGTAGAAAATGAATTACGTGGGTTGATGAAGTGAAAGGTAGGTGAAAAATACTTTATGGACATATATATGGCCTGTTCCGAGTCATTCAATGAGCGTGTCTAATCTTTATGAAGGGACTGTGTGGCCAACACAAAAACAAAGCATCTGCTCACAATCGATTAAAGCTAGTCCCTTTAGAGGAAGGTTGGAACTTTATCCCAGAATTCCCAAGCCCTAGATCTATTAAAACGCGCATTTGAGCCAGTCCACAATGAAATTAAAGTATTTTTTAAACTGTTTCTACATAGCGCATCTTTTATGCTTATAGCAGGCTCAGTGCGCTATGGTCCAAACTTTCATGCTTATAGCAGGCTCAGTGCGCTATGGTCCAATCTCTTTTGAAGACCAGTGGGTGGAGGGGGGGGGGGGGTCTTGAAGAAAGTTTCGTGCTTTTAGGCGCTGGGACAAACACAATTCTGCTCGTGTCGGGATTCGAACTCAAGCCCCCTTGTAGGTGGCCAAGCCATAGCCATGCTCTCATCCACACATCCCACGATGTGTAGTGTGGTGGCTAAAAACGAAACCACTAATGCGGGTGTAAAAAGTGCTGCACTATTTCATTTCAATCTACCGGCACGCCACGATATTCAACCTTTTCACACACACACA
This sequence comes from Biomphalaria pfeifferi, assembly GCA_030265305.1. NCBI lineage: Eukaryota > Metazoa > Mollusca > Gastropoda > Planorbidae > Biomphalaria > Biomphalaria pfeifferi. The sequence goes on along the minus strand of JASAOG010000030.1, from coordinate 3,619,590 downwards.
CACACACCCCAATATAGTTTCAACAGAAAGTCGTATATGTCGCATACATAACAATTCGTTTTTGTTTTGTGTTTAGCTGCATACTCTACCAAGAGTCCCGAACAAGAGACTCGGGTCCCGAAAGCCTCCTATAGAAGAAAAACTATATGCTGCACTGCCTGATCTGGAAACACTGCTCGAGCTATAGGACTACTCGCGTCTGTACCCTTCAAGATGAACCATGAGAAGGAAGAAGACGTTGTCAGCGGTGGTATAATGTATAGGATCTATAAGTCTGTGTCAGTAATTAAATTTGAAGTAAAATTCCCTCACATCCCAGTACATCTTAGCAAACTTTTGTTTTGTTGGAGGACTAGGCAGCCTGTAGGAAGAATGCAGCCTTAGAGCAGGATACGGCGATGTATCCTCAAAGCTTACATCAACTCAATCTTGTACAATTGTGTACACGTTCTTTCTCCCACTTGCCACCCTCGGATGAAGTCAAAACTTTAAACGAGCATGAATCTAACACACAAATTAACCAATTGATTAATTAAATTAGTTTTCTTTGATAGAGAAAAAGGGAAATGTAATTACTAGTGCTCAGACGTGACTATAAATGTGCAGTGCTTCCCTTTATATAAGACTACTCTTTTTTTTTCTTTTGTAAGTAATTATTATATATTTTCGTGTACGTTCTTGGGATTAGTGAAGTAAAATGAAAGTTTTACACTTCGAGTAAGACAAACGGGGGGGAAAAAAAAAGGGGGGGGGGGAGTATGGTAACCCAGTGTTGCATGCCGGTACATGTATGCATCCCACTTACAGATTGAAATAGCTTCAAAGCTCAACATGTCAGAGCTGAGAATGTTTTCTGTCTCACCCCCTGCCATGCAGTACGGCGCATGGTGCGACAGTTTTTTTTTTGAGGGGGGGGGGGGGAAGAGATCTGTGGGCGTTCAACGTGCTTCATGTAACACTGCTGTCTGTCTATGCAGAACAAGCAGGGAACTCGGACACTATCAAATGACCATGATCTGAGCTAGTCACTCCACCAAATCTAAATCGATTCACAAATAACTGCAAATATCTATTAGCACCACTGACCCAGAATAGAGTTCTTGATCTATAACTATTTAAAATCAGGAAAAAGAAGACAAGAAATTTCCCTCTCAAGGTTATGGGATAAGTGCGTGCATTAACGTGCATTTCTCATAGCTTGACCACTGTCCAGTAGATGTCAGCCGCATCCTTAAAATCAAATCTCTTCTACACGTGTGCCCAGTGCCAACGTTTAGAAATACTGTACCTCACAAAAATGGTTCTTATACGTCACTGAAAAATAAAGCACGTGTGAGATCACGTGGTGGAGACTAATCATCACGTGACGCTTTCTTTCAAGCACAAGGTAAGAAAGTACACACAAAGTTCATCCAAAGATGTCATGCAGGATTAGAATGGGGAAAGAGAGATTCATGTCAGCAGACAAGAGAAGACTCATCTTGCAAGACAAACCATGGTAAAAGTTTTCTTAACACCATTTGAATTGCAGTGATAACACCACACAATATATATCAAAGGATTCACTACTGCAAGGTATATCTCCCCTTTTAAAATATAAAACACTATAAGTTACAATCAATTGATTAATAAACTGGCTGATATTCTTTCATTTATTCATCTTTCATCTTCGATTATGAATAATCGTGCACATTTCAGCTTGATCCAAGAATGGGAGGCTGGAGGGAAAAAAAAACATAAAAAGACAGGCAGGCGGACTGAATCAGTAGAATTCCGTAGGCATCCTATAGTTTTTCACTTGGAATACACTAATTCAATGATGCTATGTTTGCGGTTTTTTGAAATACAATTAATCCTAAATGAATAATTCAAATAATCTAGGCCAAAGATTAAACACACGCCAAAAGATATCTTTCTCGCGCGCACACACACATTTGTATACATTAATGCTGTACTAAGCGGACCAAGGTTTTACGTTTTTGAAATCTGTAGACACTCGGGGCTATTAATATGTTCTATAAAACTCTTCTAGAGCTTTCTTTCTATCAAGATTTTCATTATTGGTATTTCATTCGTAACCATGTGGAGTGGAGACATAAAATGGAAAGAGTTTGAGTGCAAGAGTCGAGTTAGCCCGTGCAAGTGGCCCAGAAGTACTGCTCGGCGATAACATAGGTGTAAACAATAGAGGGACATTAGTGTACACGAGAATTACAGTATAGGGGAGGCCTTAAGCCATCTATGAAATAACCGAGAAACTCTCGCGCTGTTAAGGTTATGGGGATGAAACAGCCAGAAAGTGTTCCAATGAAGTCAAATGCCCCCTGAGAGAGCCTCGTTTCCGGACTAACCAATGACGTGCAGCGCCAAGAAATAAAAGCTACAAGTCTATTGATGAGAGGTTCCTTCAGGGAACACTACGTGAAGAAGGGAAAGGTCCGAGTCTTTTTTCTTTACACAAACGTAGGATGTCTAAATGTTGAAACAGGAGTACAGGAACAGATCAAGGTCAAAATATCTTCATTAAAGCTTGTATACTTATTCAATATTGAGTCATCTCATCCCATGGGCTTTCGTCGTTGGGGTGCTGTGACATTTCGCGTCACCAAATCCCTCCACTTTTCCAGATCAGCAGCTGTTCTTAGCAGATTATCAAGAGAGAGGCCGGTCCAGTCTTGTACGTTATCAAGCCAGCTTTTTCTTTCTTTCTTCGTGCTCCCTCCACTGGACCTAGATGATGGACGACTTGAGCCGGTTGAAGGCACCACTGAGGTCGACAAGACATATATTGAACGTGCCACGTGGGTATGACCAATAGATTCTGTTCAAAGCCAGGTGTTTTCTATTCATTCCCTTGTAGGCCTACCGCACAAAGTTTTTATTTTAATTCCTTTGTCCTCCAAATCTAAATTTATATTTACTTATGAAAGTTCCACTAATTAATAAGGCGACATTGAGGTTTCTCAGTACAGTGAAAGATGTCAACCTGGCCTTTGAATCGAAACTAACAGGGTCTGTTAAGATGGCTTAATGACTTTTCAGTGATGGGAACTGACTTTGCAAAAATTTTAGGAAATTTTGTAAGCGCCCTCCTCCCCCGTTTTTGAACTGGCCTGTCGCGGCGACTTAAAGATGTTGCTGAATTTTTTTTAACTATGTAGAATCATTTTATTTAATATTTTCTTTAATTAATGTTGTATTACATAACATTTACACTGCATTGAGCATTACCGCACACAAAATGCACTGCATTGAGCATTACAGCACACAAAATGCATTCATGACAATATTGTTTGTATATATATAGATGGGAGGAGAAAGCTATTTGCAGTCTGAGCATTCTATAATAGATAACTGCTTTACAGATATTGTAACTTCTTTCTCAAACAACTATAAGGATTAAATGTGTTTGAAAAACATGCTTGAGTTTTGGAAATACTTCAAAAGTATGAGCTACACTTCTGTTTGTTTCAGCTTGAATCTCAGCTGAGTTCTTAAGCAAGATGAGCAAGAACAACCAGATGAGGAACAATGCTTAGAGGAAGAGAATGTTTAGCAATAAAACTGCATATTGAGGCTTCCTTGTGTGACTCTTTTTCATGCTGATACAAGTTGTTTAGAAGAAGTGGATCTCTACCACACTGGGCCTTTATAGCATTAGTAATGATAAGTTATTAGTTAGAGAAAATGGTTAAACTTTTATATTAAAATATATATATATCCCTCACTATAAATAGATCTATATCAAGAGCTACTTATATCTAATAACTTGACTCTAGATCCAATATATTATTATTAGATATCTACATTCTATCAGGCTTATACTCAGTAACTCACTATAGTCATGTAAAGAAGTTTAAGAAGGCCTACTACTATATAAAAAAAAGTATATTCTATATATATATATATATATATATATATATATATATATATATATATATATATATTATAAAGTAGAATGTGATATGTATGTATGTATGTTACTTATAGACATCAAAACCGCTTGACCAATCTTGATAAAACTAGGCAGGAATGTTCCTTGGGTACTAACTTAGACCGTAGTGTATGTATTGTAGCCCTAAAACAAACTTAAGACCCTCAAAAAAAATAAAGTTGTCCGACTCTATTACAGCTATGTATTTTATGGATCTAGGTCATGTCTACAATGTTGATATGAGAAAAGATCGAAAGGATTTAGACCTAGATCTAATTTTAAGAAATACACTTTGCGCAGATAGTTTTTTACTTTGACACATGAAAATACAAAAGAAGGTCCATTGATTTCATTATATAATAAAATTAGCCTTCAATTTTGTGTTTCAAAAGCATTTTTTACATAAATTAGTTCCTTATATCTGTGACTACAGATTTCCTGACGAACATTCTTTCATTAGACAATACCGTAATGAATCGCGTACTAAAAATTAATTCGTTTAATTGTTTACTTTATAATCCTATCCCTTGATCTAAAACTCTAATTCAACTCTAAGATGATAAAACTTCTCTTCGCACAGATAGTTTTATACTTTAACACATAAACATATTAATTGAAGTCCATTCATTTCATATTTTGATCAAATAAACATTCAAATTTGGTTTTCTAAAGCTACATTCGTTTACGAAAGCTGCGAAGCCGAGTTGAGATAGGCCTATACGTACTAAAAATTGTTTCGTTTAATTGTTCACTTTATAATCCCATTCATTTAACAAAGCTATCGCTCTTTTCGTTTTTAATAGATATGAATGTATCGGCTTCTGGTAATCCCATTTTCGCAAACCTAATTTTATTTTCGTAGCGAAAGAGAAAAAACTTGAAAGGATCATTAGTTAAGTTTAACGTACTAGATTAGTAAACACAAACTTAGACCCGCAGGCCGCGGGTAATGTCTGGCGAACATCCTTTCATTAGACATTACCAAATGGTTACACATTAACAGTGATTAACACCTCTCTCTACTGAGTCTATTCCTAGGCCTAAGTCTAAAACTCTTATTAAACTCTAAGATGATAAAACTTCTTTTCGCAAAGATAGTTTTATGCTTTAATACATAAACATACTAATTATTGTCCATTCATTTCATATTTTAATCAAATTACCATTCAAATTTGTTTTTCTAAAGCATTTTTAATACATTCGTTCGCTGTTCGCTGCATAAAGCAGCGTAGCCGTGTTGGGATAGGCCTATATTCATTCATGAAAAAAGGTCACGCATGCGCAACACAGAATGAACTCTATAAAAGCCAATTTTTAACTCTAGATTAGTGTAGATTTAGATCTTTGTCTACCTCAAGATCTACTTTATACTGTAACACATGAACTTACAAAATTAAGTCTATTCATCTCAAATTTTAATCAAATATATGTAGGCCTACAAGCAAATGTTTTAATTTGAACAAATGGATTTAAGCCTATTAGCTATTCTGATTTGATAGCTTCATTCACACTATTTTTAAATTGACACATTCGCTTTACTTATTACATTATTATTTCGTTTAATTGTTTACAAAACACTCTCAGTGACTATATCGACAGTAATGCGCAAATAAAGACCCGCGGGTCGCGGGTAACATATGTATATATATATATCCAGATGGCCGGTAGGTCTATCACTCTATTAGATGAGTAGATCTAGATCTTATTATTATTATAATAGATCTAGATGTCTAATCCCATTTGAACTCATGGAAGTCGGCAGGCAGGGTTCAAATTAGAAAAATCTAGGGGCCATCGTAACAACAGTGAAAAAATAATAGATCTAGATCTCTGTGGCATTTTACGTCTCGAGAGACGATCTTTTCCCTTTGCAACTTCTTGTGTGACTAAAGAGGCCAATCCTTGATACACAGCTGCGATAGCAGGTTGGGCATCTAGATCTAGAATTGTAGTAATAGCGGCGATTAGCGCTACATAGCGACCGGGCATCATTCACGATACTCTTAAGTTTAAGTCTAATACTTTTCAAAAGCTGGCAAGCAGCCATTGAAGTCTAGATGCTCTAGATCTAGATCAAAAGTATTCAAATTAAAGAATATAGATATCTTATCTAGCATATATCTATCTAGATCTAGACTGATTCAAACCACTCTAGTCTGGACCGAGATCTAGACTTATAAGACATTACGGTAACACAAGATTTTTTAAAAAAATAGAACTTTAACTGTGTCAAAAGACGGATATGCGCACGTTCAAAACAAATCAGAAATCTTATTTCGCATTCTTCCGAAAATGGAAAAATAATAAAATCGGATTTTTTTTTCATTAAAAAAAAATTGAAAAAAAATCGGATTTTTTTTTTTTTAAATGTCTGGAAAACTTCGGATTTTTTTGCTAGAAAATCGGATCAGAAGAAATTATCGGAATTCCGACAATTGTCGGAAAATTCCCATCACTGGAGTTTAGTCCAGGTACGACATTATCAAGTTCAAAGATATTTACCAGAATGTCTTATGTTTGTAAAATGTTTTGTAAAATGTTTGACATGTTTCGGATGTTCCTTCAGAGTTGAAAATAGTTTACTTCCTAGTCCAAACCTCCCGCAGGACGACGGGAGATGGGAGCGGGCAGGGTTTGAACCCTCGACCGTCGATAAATCCGAACGACAATCCAGCGCGCAAACCGCACGACCAGGCAGCCATCCATTGTAGGGGATTGTGTCAAACTTAAATCTCGTTAGCAAAGATCCACCAGAGAAAGATGTTTAAACACATTCTACCGCATTTCAAACGTTTTGAAAGATACGAGAAGCCGCCATCATCTTTAATCACTTACAACCACATTCTTGGACTGTCTCTATGGCAACCACATTCAATCCCTAGACTTGATAAAACCACCCTCGGTCTTAAACTGCCTATATGGCAATCTAAGAGAAATGGCGATATAAATCTTTATGACAACCACCTTCAATCTTAGACTGTCTCTATTGTGAATTAGTAAAGTGTTAGATGCCCTACAATCATATTGTATTCGACACAACTGACATAACACTACTGGCGTCTAGAGCGTGAACTATTCAGCTAATACATTTGCTATATACAAACCAAATTATGTAATTACGACTAACTGATAAACTAATTTGCTGACTTTTTAAAAATTGATTCATGTGTTGTCATCGAGCATGAAATTGTATACAAAATTTGATGACGACAGGACGAGTCCAAAATCCAAACAACATCAAAGAAATTTACAAAAACAGTTAATATAAGTGTTGGAAAACTACGAACATTTGGTAAGATCTGAAGATTTGAAATGTTTCTGTGTATCACCATGCAGCTTATCTTTGACAACGCGCCAGATGGAATAGGGCTCACGCACCGCGAACGTAATGATTAACCATGGACGGTGTCGCTTTACAGGGTTTAATAGATCTTTGCAATACTGTATCAGCGGAAAGTAGCCTATAACAGGATTATCTGACATTGTCGAACTAATCTGTGCTCAGAAATTGCAAATCTGAAAAGCGCTAAAAGGGGGGGGGGGGGGGACATTCAAAACACGTGCGATCTCAAATTTAAATTCAGTACTGACGGATCAACTGTACAGAGACCTACTCAGTGCTCAGTCAAAATAATTAGATCTAGTACTGTTATGTGTTTTTTTATATGGTGACGGTAGGAAGAGGTTAGTGATTGTGTTTTGAATGATACAACATTGGCGGCATTGTCGTCACTTCGTCTTAGTTAGGGGAAACGACTCCACAACGTGAGACAGAAAGGTTGTGATATTGTAGTGAGTTACATTTTGCTAAAAGGTCATTTTACTCAAGTCTAGTTCATTTATTTCATTTTTGATTTTTGTTGATTTCGTCTATATTATAAATAAAGTTCTATTTAGTTTTGTCCACAAAAAGAAGTTATTCAAGTTATTTGAAGTTTTATTAGTTTAAATATATTACGCCTACAACGGTTTAGTTGTCTACCAGCAGTTTGGTGCTTTTAGTCACTGACTAGTAACAAGTATCGAGACTAGTAAATTTGGTTAGCCATTGTAAGTTGTATTAAATCCTCACAACTTTTAAACCTACAAAAAAACTGACTGAATTTTAACTTCCAATGACGCCTTAAGGTCTCTAGTTTCGGAAAACTCATTTAATAAGAGAAAGAGAAAGGGACAGACAGAGAGAGATATAGAAAAGTTATTTAAGAAAGAAAAAGAGATTGAGCATAGAATCTAAATCAAAGAAATACTCAGGAGAGTGGCTATGTCAGTGACTTGACAAAACAATTGCAATCAAACAATACTACAGAAAAATGAAAAAAGTTGAGCGACAGAAAACTCGTCGGAAATAAATGACTATTAATGTTTCTAGACTCAAAGAATAGTTTTGAGGAGCGTAAAAAAGAGAGAGAGAGGGGGTCTACTTGAACACGATGGAGGAATAATACACATCAACCTGTGTAGCCCCTGAGCAAACTGAAAGAACTAGACTAGTGCTGTGGCTAAAGATCCCGGTAGGCCTACGGCAAACAGCACATGCTTTCGTCCCCAGTGAGATAGCGTACTCGGCGGCTTCCCGGCTATCACGCCATACAGCCCCCTCCCCCGCTCTACCTTAGCTGTCTGTCAACGTTTGAAATGTGTCAGGTACCATATTATAAGCCACTGACTAGATTATCTGTACTGGCGGTATAGGTTTACTGTAATAGGGGTATCCCACAATTAGATCTATACACATGCATAATGTTCAGTAGGACACTAAAAACTAAATTAAAAAAAAAAAAAAGGTCATATCAATAGGAAGTCAGAATTGTCCCTCAAATACCACGAGATATTTTTTTTTAAATCGTGACTTAATACCTTTGTGGACACAGCAGTACGATTCACCCCGCCCCCCTCCTTTATTCGACAAGACAGGCATGTTCATTATCAGTTTCTTAACCTAGATCTGGATTCAAAAAAAAATTTTAAAAATGAGGAGTTCTGTTTATATACGTTGGTACTTTGTTGATGAAAAAACAAATGGGGAGCTCAATAAAAGGGTAGATCTTCTACATAACACGCCAGGATGCTATATAGATCTAAGTGCTTTCAGAAGTGTTTTTTTAGATGTTTAATATTGTCTCACCAACTTTCTTCCAATCCACAGCCACATTGACGCCTCGGCTCATAGCTGTACACTAGCACAAACTCTTGTGACTGTTGCATATAGATCTACGTAGATTTAAAGCTTACCACCTCAATAACACACCTCTATTGTAATCTTTTAAAGGTTTCATCCAACGCTTTAAATTCCCCAATTGAGATATGTTTCCCTGTAACTCATCTTTTATTTGGAAAGCAGTTTCATCTCGATATTATATGCACACAAAGATTAGTATAAACATAGAAGCACGGCAAATTTCGCTCAAAGCAATTTTCTCTACCAGCAATGAATTAGAAATAGTTTGTACAACATAACTAGATCTAGATCTATCATAAAGCATGACCTTGACTTCTAACTGATATGAATGCAAATAAAATGTGTAAATCACTGACCTTAAAAACAAATCTAATTATATATATATATATATATATATATATATATATATATATATATATATATATATATATATAATTTAAATGCTACATTTACCAAACTAATAAATGAAAGCATTAATTTATACAGTATTTATTAGCTTTGATAATTTTACAAAGAGGACTATCGTCTATTGGGATAAAAGGAGACGCCTATTAAATCAATGTACAATGCAGTGACCTTAAAAACAAATCTAACAATAATTTAACGAAGTTCCCCCCCCCCCCAAAAAAAAAATTGCTTCATTTACTAAACTAAAGCATTAATTTATGAAGTATTTATTGGTGTTCATTATTCTACAAAATGACTAGAGTCTATTAGGATACTAGGAACCGTCAATTACATCTAGACTATTACTCGTGATTATTAGGCATATAAAGTGTGAATTAACACCAAATAAAGTGAAACCACAAGTACCAACTTTATTTCATGATATCAGAGTCCAATCCATGACTAGTTCCAACTGAATGTTGCCCGTGAATCAACTTCCATTCTGTTAGGTCACAGTGTCCAAACGATGAGTATGAATAATGTACTCCATATTAATCGATAACTTGAAATAATATTCAAAGTCACCGATTTTCAGAACTGAGCACTTGTGAATGAAATAAAAAGACTCAATCAAATCACATTTTTATATCTTGGCACACTTGTAAGGAAATCCTGGCCAATAAAACTGTGACATACAAAACGCGAAAAAAAATTAATCTCCACTTATTTTTGAATAATCTATTTAGCCTAAACACGTTAAAAAATCAGCCCCGTTAAAAGAAGTATAATATGTAAAGAAAAAAAAAAGGAGGGGGAAAAAATGAAAGAACAGGCCAAACGAACGGACCAAAATAAACAAAGAACGAGAAAGAAATAAAACCCTACTACTACTAGAAGAGCCAGAAGAGAGAGCGAGAGAATGAGAAAAAGGTCTCGCTAAAAAAAAAATCCGGGGGAAAAAAATATTCAGCTTGAGGAAGAGAGAAGCAGGAGACTAAAAAAAGAACGTCTTGATGAACCTTTCTTCTCCCCTCCTCCCGCTTGGTGTTTTTTTTCCCCGCTGCAACGTTCCGTATTGGAAGCTTGAGCCGAGCGAGGTCTGCCATAGCCATTATGTTCGCTCGCTACCGTTTTCAAGGGAAAAAATGCGCTTAGATAAATACCAGTAAGAGGGAAGCGAGGTCAGAGAATTCGATGCGGTGAAAACATTTCGGCTGTTGCGAGCCAGACTTAAAGCCTGGTGGAAAGTTGAAATTTCTAACACATGAAGTTAAGATGATGTGAATGGAGCAGATAAGTGTGGGGGAACATCTTTGTAGAATGAACATTAAGACGTGTAATGGACAACTTTAAAAGTCAACTGCCATTACAGCTTGGAACGGGTTGCCTGAATCAGCCAAGAAACTCAATGACTAAAGGGAGTTTCCGCCTCTAATTAACATATAAAACGAAATTGCGCCATGGAAACCGCGTAAGACGTACTGGTAATTATCTTCTGTTAAGAAGAAACGTCTGCACTATATAAGATAAGATTCAAGTATAAATGTAAATAAGTTAACTGTTTTTAATCGGCTCAAGATTTAAAAGAGAGTTGCTGTAAATGATGCGGCCTCAATAAGAGTTTGTTTCATCAGAAGACAACAACACATTGGAAATCTTAACGGTATAATTTTAAAAAAATCGCTGCTCAACTTCACTACATTTAAGCGTTATTAGTTGTTATTACATTCAAATACACCTACATCGACACTATCTTCCTCTATATTTATCAATAAAAAATGAATGTATGTGGTCCCGTACTGTGAACCACTGCTATTACATATGACAGCATCTCATCAGTTTTCACTTGGGACTTGCAGATCTAAGCGGTGGATCAAAAATTCCCTTATTTCTGTTAACAGTTCAGAGTGCAGTGGTGCCACATCACTAGGACCAATGGGGGGAAAAATATATGAACTAAGTGGATCAGACACTTCATGGAATCCCAAAAATAAAAATCTTAGCGTTTACTTTTATTTCAATTCGAGATTCTAAGCTCCGAAACCGAAGACTTTTGGCATATTAGATAAACCACATTTTAAAAAAAAATAAAAAATCAATACACTACTTGTCTGGGATGAGTTGTTTTCTTAGTCATTCCAATTAATTTAATAGAAAACAAGTCATGGACTTGATCTTGGTTGTAGTGACAACGTGATAGAGGACGTTTGTGCCTACTCTAATGTCTGGGTTTTTAATTTGTAGCGATGATTTTGTTTTTCTTTTTTTACACACGCCGTAGTAAAATGTTGTGTATGTGTTGATTAAATCTTTAGTATGGGCGCATCCACAAGCCTTTAAAAACCGCGATGTTCGACAATTAGGTGTAAGTACCCAGTTGCATAAAACAATACGCCATCTTTTTGTAACAAATTTTTTAAAAAGTGTATAATAAACGCCATAGTGTGTGAGCCCGGCGTTAAGTCGGGGGCTTGCGTTTGTAATTGAAAGTGCCAAACGCTAGAGCGTTTATTAGGAGGCAAGCCTCGGCTATGGCTGCAGTGTTATAGAGCGTTGCACAAGAGAATCGATTTTTTCCTCTCTTATTCTCCCCGTCGTGGAGTGCGAGAGAGAGATGGGGGGGGGGGGGGAAGAGAGAGAAGACTGGGTCCAACTAGGACCAAGGCAGAATTGCATTCACTGCATCCCTGCCTACCATAGCCCTCCCCTTGGGGGAAAAAGTCATAAAAGACAACTCTGACACTGGTGAGGAGAGGGAAGAGCTAGCGCGCAGGAGAGGCGGAGGAGGAGGAGGAGAAAAAAAAAAACAACAGGGACCGCCGACTGAACGCGGGGAAGGGAGGAAAAAGGAATGCCGTGTCCGTCTGTCCGTTTGCGTGGCTGGCTGGTTCAATGATTCGGTCTGGCCTAGCCCAGGTTTATGTTGGCGCGCGAAGGGAAGAAGGAACAGACAGCTGGAACAAACGAAATGATAGACAGACGGAGTACAGTGAATGATGAGTGGGGGAAAGGAGCAAAAAACAAAAAAAAGATAACGAAGTAGTGACGAGAGAGAGAGAGAGAGAAACTCTCCCAACTGACAGCTAAGGTAAGGCACATGGAAATGGACAGTAGCTGCTTTTTTACATTAGTACTCGGTACTGCACAACTGGTTCTCTAGCCAACAGATCGATGATGAATAGTTGGGAAAAAAAAAGCATACACATTACCAGTAGGCCTTTAATGTGAAATACCAGTTATAATGGATAGATTTAACTTCTACACAAGAATTACTAATAATTAAATTAATTCTACGTTACCAATCTTTCTTTTTTGTTTCAGAAACAGAATTACCCCCCCCCCTTTTTTTTTTCCTTTTTCACATTGATAGGAGATATATTTAATCAATTTTTTTTAAAGTAAAATAGAAAATAGTGATGTTTTGTACCTTTTTTTAACAGTTGTATCGGACGGAATCATTTGATTTCCCACAAAACGTAACAGTATATTATATATCAGAGTTCCATTTGGTCAAGTTATAAGAATTTATTTCTTAATAAGTTCCAGAAATTCAGTCCAAGATAGGTCGATAAATACTTAAATAAAAAAACACGTAAGTACCAGAATAGCCCTAACATGTTTCAAATAAGTGGAAGATTGTTTTAGTGTTTAAGCTACAGTGACAGCTACCGGTACTACTCATTTGTTTTAGGGTCTAAGGAATCATTAGCAAACATTCAAAGTATTAATTTAGAAGCGTTAATTTTAGAGTTAAAACCAATCCCAAGACGCACTAGAGAGATAAAAGTCTTGGTCGGTGTAGTGAGAATTATCAAAAAGACATCTTTCTTCTATCTGGCAGATGTACCAAAAAAACTAACAGCGGGAGAGATAGAGGGGGAGGGTGTCTCGTGAATAAAAGATCAGACTGACTGGAACAAGGGCAGAATGAACTGATTTGGTCGAGCATACAGATCAAATCAGGACACATTTTAGGGGGCAGAGTGCCGTGAGCCGGCAAGTGGGAGAGAGTTGGGGCTGGGAGGGGGGGGGTGTCAACGAAGAATTGATTTGGAAAATGGGGAAGAAAGTGAGTTGAGTAACGCGGACTTTGAGCTTCAGGTTGATGGCCAGTTACTGATGACCCTAAAAGTATCGAAACTCTTCAAGTTTAGAGATAACTAATGTTGGGAAGGAACATTTCGGGAGTGTGTTTTGCTTGAAAAGTAAGGCATGGTAATCACCCGTGTACTGTACGTTGGAGGCGCGGTGGCTGAGTGGTTAAGCGCTTGGCTTTCGAACCTAAGGCCCTGGACTATATTTGCGGTGTGAAGACTGGGATTTTGAATATCGGGATTATAAAGGCGCCACCCAAATCCACCCAGCTCGAATGGGTACCTGACTTTAGCTGGGGAAAGTAAATGCGGTTGGTCGTTGTGCTGGCCACATGACACTATGCTCGTTAACCGTTGGCCAAGAAAAAGATGACCTTAACATCATCAGCCCTATAGATCGCAAGATCTGAAAGGAGAACTTTACTTATACTGCACGTGTTACATGTCGCTGATAACAACGAAGTTACTTTAATTCGTTTTAATATAGCAAGCGTCTGAAATAACCATTTCTGGTTCCTTCAGTTCTTTAACTAAGAAAGTTTAAAATAACTCAGGGGCGTTAATTAAGACATAAGTTAATTTCCTTTTCTGACTTTGATTCTTCACACATTTTCTAGGTCAAAATGATAGTCTTAAAAGTAAAAGTTAAGTATCCCTTTCAGACCTTGCGATCTATAGGGCAGATTAAAGAGGGTGCCATGTGGCCAGCACAACGACCAATCAACAAATGTCAGGTACTAAGAGTCCCAAAATATTTTTTTTTAAATCCCAGTCTTCATCGAGATTCGAACCTGGGACCCCCCTCCCCTGTTTGGAATACACGCGCTTTACCACTCGACCAGAAGTGATCCTTTTTTTTTTTCTCACTGGAATCACGCCAATGTTGTATGTGCATGTTCAAATAGCTCAGATCTGGAACACGATTCTTTCCACATCAGAATAAGGTAACAAGGTCTTTAACCACCGTTTTGTTTTTGTTTCAAGGGAAGGGTAGGTGATCAAGTTCAAACAAAATTAATGATATTCGCGGAATTTACACATTCACATTCTCTTAGCACGACGAGCATGCTCTGAAAGACATGGACGCCTCATTCAGCCTCAGGTCATTACAAGATATCGATCTCCTACACACCAGCTGCTTAATGGATTAGGCCGAAAAAAAAAAAAAAGTAATCGGCCTAATTAAAAAAATTATGACAATCTTTGTGTCAATATGTTGACCACACAACTGGTGGTCGCTTTCTTTACGGTGGGTCCTACCAGTGAAGCACACAACCTCCTAGGTACACTGCACGTGCGCCATGAGTTCTGGCGCTAACTGCTTTTACCAGGAACTTTATAGACCCGCGTGCTCTTCGCATGTTTGAAGTGTACAGAATATAAGAAACCGTATCATGGGGGAAAAGTAATTGCAAGAAGCCTAGCATCCATGAAAAGTCTCCTCACAACACTCAAAGTCAACAGAACAACACAAAAGTTATTCCACACATTAGAATTTTCAGTGCCTTGAATCATGCTTTTTTTTTTTCAATTAAGTTAAAATTTGAATATTCAAAACGTCCTTAATCATATAGTGCTTTCCTGACTACGCAACGCTTTACAGAGAGCTGTTAATCCGAGTAAATGTCCTGTAAATCACATTAATTAGGTTTGCGTATCTCTAAAAATCAAGTCTGTTTGCAACAGCAGTTGCATGGACAGACCTGGCCCTATACATGTAAGCAGTAGTCTATTAATAATAAATATACGAATATGAATATTGAGTTTTAATAATATAAAGTTGACTAGGTGTATATACCTGTCATTTGAACGTCTCACAAAAGCAAGCCACATAATAGGAGATACATTGAATGTCTTCGAAAAGACTATTTTAATTAATGTAATTTAACAGGAGACTGTATAACAAGCAAAACATAAAAAATCCTTTTTTTTTTTTTACACAAGAACTCCCTCCTTAAAACTATGTCTACGAATAATGTACACGTTATTTCCCTTATTTGATATCAAGCAAAATAATTAATTACCAATAATAAATAGAGCATTTTTTGTTTATTGATTATGTTTTGTTCGCTACAATAATTGTTTAAAGTATCAACTTGAATGGAGAATGGATGAGGAAGAAATAGCGTTGACAATTATTTAAGGGGACTAAACCCAACAAATTTAGCCATAAATGTGCATACTGATGTATTAGTTTTTCTTGCTATTTAAAAAAATGAATTACCAGTAATTAATCGTCTAGGTTACTTTTTTTTTTAGATTGATTCCTGTCTTGTCAATGAATAATTGTGCAAAGTTTCAGCTTGATCCGAGAATGGGTGTGGGAGAAATAACGTGTACACACTTTGTACCAGACAAAGTGAGTTAATATAAGCTTTGTAAAAAAATTATTGCCGAAAATCGTCTTCAAGAAACGCATTTTTTTTTCAGTTTATATTACTATTCACGCAAATCCCTTCTAGAACACTACAAAAGATCAGACAAACGACAGACCTATCGTAAGGTATCAGCAGACTGATGTATAGGCTACCATATACATCACATAACCGCTGATTTTCCAGACTTGTTACAGTTATGTGGGCACTCTCACACACGGGCGACAGGCACCAATCAACACATAGAGGGTAGATGCATACAAAAAAATAAATAAGGAGCGAGAGAGAGAGAGACGAGAAGGAATGAAGAGAGATTAGGATAGAACAAATGAATGAACAACGCTTCCATCGCGACACTGAGGGTCAGTGGGCTTACGGTGTAAGTGACATTTTTACCCTGGAGAGAAAAAAAAAGTACACAGCTAGTATGGAGGCGGGGAGGCAGTGCACCCCCCTTTCACTTCCCTCCGTTCTTTCTACTGACTACACTCCCCCACCCCCGCCCCTCCTACTCTCGGCATTGATTTTTTTTCCCTTTTAGCCGGAGACCTAGCAGTATGATAGACAGACCGTTAACGGAATGATGGAAGGCGCGCACAGAGGCCGAACAGTGGAAGCCGTGTGACCTAGCGCACAAAGGCTGGACGGATCTAGCGGTGGCAGAACCTGAGCGCGGCAGGAGAGTGAATAGACTTAACAGATGGAAGCTTCACACATTTCAATGCTTAGACCTGTTGGCGTGTCACTGTGAGCGGACGAAATGATAGACTCTGGACTGTCCAGACGTCATACATTAGAGAAGCGGTAAAGCAGTAGCAGAATGTACTTAGTTATACAGTCAAGCCAAAAAATGTCCAACAAATAATGTGTATTGTAGGCGGACTTCCATAGATATGTGTACATAACAATTACACACTTTTCATACGATAAAGTAGGTCGTATCTTTGACACTAAATTTATGAGCTACGAACTTAGTCACAAAGATTCGATGATTCTCTTTATTACAAAGCTTCTATCAACTCACTCTGTCGGGTAAAACGTTTTGTACACGTTATTTCTCCCTCACCCAATCTCGGGTCAAGCTGAAATTTCGCACACTTATTTCTTTCATCTGACAACACATGAATCAATTTTTAAAAAATAACCAATCAATTAATGAACTATTGTTGACTAATTATTTTGTTTGGTATCTTGAAGAAGGGAAAGAAATAGTACTTGACAGATGTGGTGGCATAAGTTGAATTAGTCTCATTGAGGACTCATGAGCCCTGAGGTGAACATTTTGTATGCATTTAAAAAAAAAACATAATGTAAACATTCACCAAGATATCCCCATCTTCCCTCCCTATCACAAATGGTCTAGACAAGTGATAGGATCATAACGTGACCTCCGTGAAGGTGTCGATCAAAGCGCATTGAGAAAACTAAGCAAAAACAATTGGTAAAAATATTTTCTATCGCACAGATTTATTGTGTTAAGGTCAATCATGCATATAATTACATGACTGATCGCAACTAATTGATACAATTACACTTAATATAAGTTTTTAAAATAGTTTTTCTTGTTTTTAATGGACAGATTTGCATTTCTTTGTAAATGTTTGTCACAGTATCAGAACATCATTGGGTACAGCTTACATCAAGATCTATGAGATCAATCGAATGAAGTTGAGCAAAATACCGAGGCGGTTAAAAGGTCGCATATGGAATAGTGCACTTTAAAAAGTTCTGTACTTTTTCACTTATATTTCATTTGATAGCTTACACGCTTTTAACATTGTTTCAGTAGTTCCTTTTCAAAACACAAAAGCTAATTCATCACTTTTCATGAATTCCTAGAATCCCAACGCCTTTTTTTTTCTATTTCACTAAAATCCAACTAATCTTAAGAAATCATTACGTAGACTGGATTATCCAGCACCGTTCCTAAACACAATCGGATGTCACTGAATGAAAAACATAGCTTTCTATCACAACTGAAACCATGAATAAGTTACATACAAAGTTCAGCATTGCAGTCTGGGATATAAGAGAAAGACAAAAGACAAAGGAAGAACTGATCAACGCTTTAAGAGTACAATAAAAACCAAGGTAGGAAATGACGAACACTAAAAAAGAGGACACATAGAAAATGAAAACAGACAAGTGAAGAAAGCTGTCCAGCCCCTATTCCAGAAGAACGCATGAAAACGGGTGTTCATCATAGCAGCCAGAGTATAGTCAACAGCGATAGTGTGGGGGTCAGTGCAGCCTGAAATAGTTTGGTGAGGTAAATCTACTTTCAACAGAACAATTGATTAGTAGTGAGCGAACTGAGTGCTGCCCCGTGGATGATCTACAGCCCCAAACTGAGGTCATATACATCAAATAGACAGTTCTTACACAAGCAAGTTATGATCACCTTTAGTTGTTAATAACATTTTATTGATTTATAAGGGAGTTGGCAAGGTAGACTTTGGGCCAACACACTTAACACCCACTAGAGTGCACTTCGAGTGAACCAGACAGTTTTATACTTCTTGTCTAAGAACTAGACTCCAGATAAAACTTTAAATAATGCCATTAGAAAAGGACTTAGCCCTACACCTTACCCTAATAAAACTGTTTTAATTGTTACCTCCCTTTCTGCCAGCCCAGCTTGCAGGGGTAGCAATCACTACATGACACAACCTTTTCACAACAGTTTTAGAATAATTATAGACACACAAATTGTGTCAACAGGCTCATTTGAAATAGAATATTATTAAAACAGTTATAAAAATTATACACAACCTTTTATTAATTTTAGCTCGGCGACCCTTTTTACAATCCTCCACTCTGTCGCAACTCCCACCCCCCCCCCCCCCCCATGCACATACGACAATTTAAGAGTAGACAATAACAATCCATATTTTCAATGGTCTTAGGCGACCCCTGGCAAATGGTCAATCGACCCCCCAAAGGGTTCGCGACCCACAGATTGAGAACCCCTGGTTTAAAGTGAATAAAACTAGTGCTATTTAACATGGTGAAATTCATGACCTACAGATATCCCCGGTCTATAAAGGAAATTTGCTAAATGAAATATTATACAGACCTCTTCATCAACTTTTACATCATGTAATATTGAATTTTTCCCCCCATTCTGACAATAAGTTAATGACCATTTAACAAAAACAAAAAAGAAGTGGTACTTGATTGATGAGAGAGAGACAGAGTTGAGTTTGAGTTTATGCACATCTGCACAATTTAGGCCATGTCGTGCCCGTAATTCTTTAAGGATCACTCTCCCTTTATATAACAAGGGCTAAATTCTATACAGTTAAATCATTAAAAACAAGGTCTATTCACAGTTAAAATAGTAAAGGTAGTAAAAATTTAATAATTTGGTAAAAATCTTATGTCACTATTATATGTTCACAATTCATAAATCAGATCTTCGTAGACAACCCCACCTCCCGGACAAAGAGACAGAGAGAAAACAAAATGTTGCTTGTCTTTAGTTAAAGAGACTACTGATGGCTGACTTGAGATAGACCAAATGACCAAAGGGAAAACACACCAGTTCGCTTAATGGACAGCTGTGTGGATAGCAGGAAGTAAAGTTCTGATCTCACCCTACAGACCCCACTGATGGACTACAGTCACTCATAACTATGTTACTACCAAATAGATTGGGGCTGTAGGGTCAGCAACGAAGGCCAGCAGGAAAATAATGTGCTAGCTTAGTGAAACAATTGGTTTTTACCAGAAAGAAAATCTTTAGATAGAAAAAATTATCACCATTGATATTCACTTATGCCACAATAAAATAATAATATAAAAGAAATAGCTACATTGAATTATTTTTTGTTTCAATGTTTTCCCTGAGCGCTAACCTCTTCTTTTATTATAAAATCGAAAATATAACTTATTCAAATTACTGTACTTTACACTGTGCATCAGAAGGAAAAATGTATGGTCAGTTACATTTATTTTCTTAAACTGACTTCCGACGACCATTAGAGGTTTAGATCATAGCTCGCTAGTGTATCAATCTGTGAAAATGTATATATGTAACGTGTGATATGCAAAGATTTTGATAGCCATTGAGCTGGTAAATGGCCATTGTTATAAAATATTTTCATGACCATAACTCAATATAGAATAAATGTTAGGCTAATATGAAAATGACCACAACTCAATATAGATTAAATGTAAAGCTACCATGAAAATGACCACAAATCAATATACATTAAATGTAAGGCCAATACTGAAACTTAAGATATACACAATATAGTATTTTAATAATTTATTTTTAAAAATATTTAAAAAATTTTGTCTATGACAAATGAAAAGTATTTATTTTATTTTCTAAAATTTTAAATAACTAATCACAAATATTATTAAAAGTGAAAACAATGAAATGCTAGCTACATTTACTCCTACCTAGAACAAACAAATTGTTATAATTTTCAACAAATTAACTTTAAAGACAACTCTATGACCATGTAAAGAAAAATTCTAAAAATGTCATTCCTATCAAAATGGCCAATGACAAAAAAATGAGAAAACAAAACAATATCTTGCAATACTATATTCAAAATATACATATTGAAATTTATTATTAAAGATTTGTATACCAACATTACAGATGTGATGCATTCTAGGTTATGTGATGTTGTAGGGCATTCTTGGTTATGTGATGTTGTAGGGGCATTCTTGGTTATGTGATGTTGTAGGGGCATTCTAGGTTATGTGATGTTCTAAGGGCATTCTAGGTTATGTGATGTTTTAGGGGCATTCTAGGTTATGTGATGTTTAAGGAGCTTTCTAGGTTATGTGATGTTGTAGGGGCATTCTTGGTTATGTGATGTTGTTGGGGCATTCTTGGTTATGTGATGTTGTAGGGGCATTCTAGGTTATGTGATGTTCTAAGGGCATTCTAGGTTATGTGATGTTGTAGGGGCATTCTAGGTTATGTGATGTTCTAGGGGCATTCTAGGTTATGTGATGTTCTAGGGGCATTCTAGGTTATGTGATGATATAGGGGCATTATTGGTTATGTGATGTTGTAGCGGCATTCTAGGTTATGTGATGTTGTAGTGGCATTCTTGGTTATGTGATGTAGGGGCATTCTAGGTTTTGTGATGTTATAGGGGCATTCTAGGTTATGTGATGTTGTAGAGGCATTCTTGGTTGTGATGTTGTAGGGGCATTCTTGGTTATGTGATGTTGTAGAGGCATTCTTGGTTATGTGATGTTGTAGAGGCATTCTAGGTTATGTGATGTTGTAGGGGCATTCTAGGTTATGTGATGTTGTAGAGGCATTCTTGGTTATGTGATGTTGTAGTGGCATTCTAGGTTATGTGATGCTGTAAGGGCGTTCTTGGTTATGTGATGTTGTAGGGCATTCTTGGTTATGTGATGTTGTAGGGGCATTCTTGGTTATGTGATGTTGTAGGGGCATTCTAGGTTATGTGATGTTCTAAGGGCATTCTAGGTTATGTGATGTTTTAGGGGCATTCTAGGTTATGTGATGTTTAAGGAGCTTTCTAGGTTATGTGATGTTGTAGGGGCATTCTTGGTTATGTGATGTTGTTGGGGCATTCTTGGTTATGTGATGTTGTAGGGGCATTCTAGGTTATGTGATGTTCTAAGGGCATTCTAGGTTATGTGATGTTGTAGGGGCATTCTAGGTTATGTGATGTTCTAGGGGCATTCTAGGTTATGTGATGTTCTAGGGGCATTCTAGGTTATGTGATGATATAGGGGCATTAATAGTTATGTGATGTTGTAGCGGCATTCTAGGTTATGTGATGTTGTAGTGGCATTCTTGGTTATGTGATGTAGGGGCATTCTAGGTTTTGTGATGTTATAGGGGCATTCTAGGTTATGTGATGTTGTAGAGGCATTCTTGGTTGTGATGTTGTAGGGGCATTCTTGGTTATGTGATGTTGTAGAGGCATTCTTGGTTATGTGATGTTGTAGAGGCATTCTAGGTTATGTGATGTTGTAGGGGCATTCTAGGTTATGTGATGTTGTAGGGGCATTCTAGGTTATGTGATGTAGGGGCATTCTAGGTTATGTCATGTTGTAGGGGCATTCTAGGTTATGTGATGTTGTAGAGGCATTCTTGGTTATGTGATGTTCTAGGGGCATTCTAGGTTATGTGATGTTGTAGGGGCATTCTATTTTATGTGATGTTGTAGGGGCGTTCTTGGTTATGTGGTGTTTTAGGGGCGTTCTAGGTTATGTGATGTTGTAGGGGCATTCTAGTTTATGTGATGTTGTAGAGGCATTCTTTGTTATGTAATGTTGTAGGGGCATTCTTGGTTATGTGATGTTGTAGAGGCATTCTTGGTTATGTGATGTTGTAGGGGCATTCTTGGTTATGTGATGCTGTAAGGGCGTTCTTGGTTATGTGATGTTTTAGGAGCTTTCTAGGTTATGTGATGTTGTAGGAGCATTCTAGGTTATGTGATGTTGTAGGGGCGTTCTTGGTTATGTGATGTTTTAGGGGCGTTCTAGGTTATGTGATGTTGTAGGGGCATTCTAGTTTATGTGATGTTGTAGAGACATTCATTGTTATGTGATGTTGTAGTGGCATTCTTGGTTATGTAATGTTGTAGGGGCATTCTAGTTTATATGATGTTGTAGGGGCATTATAGGTTATGTGATGTTGTAGAGGCATTCTTGGTTATGTTATGTTGTAGGGGTATTCTTGGTTATGTGATGTTCTAGGGGCATTATTGGTTATGTGATGTTGTAGGGCATTCTTGGTTATGTGATGTTGTAGGGGCATTCAAGATTTTGTGATGTTGTAGGGGCATTCTTGGTTATGTGATGTTGTAGGGGCATTCTTGGTTATGTGATGTTCTAAGGGCATTCTAGGTTATGTGATGTTGTAGGGGCATTCTTGGTTATGTGATGTTGTAGGGGCATTCTTGGTTATGTGATGTTGTAGAGGCATTCTTGGTTATGTGATGTTGTAGGGGCATTCTTGGTTATGTGATGTTGTAGAGGCATTCTTGGTTATGTTATGTTGTAGGGGCATTCTTGGTTATGTGATGTTCTAGGGGCACTCTTGGTTATGTGATGTTCTAGGGGCATTCTTGGTTATGTGATGTTGTAGGGGCACTCTTGGTTATGTGATGTTGTATGGGGCATTCTAGGTTATGTGATTTTGTAGGGGCATTCTAGGTTATGTGATGTTGTAGAGGCATTCTTGGTTATGTGATGTTGTAGAGGCATTCTTGGTTATGTGATGCTGTAAGGGCGTTCTTGGTTATGTGATGTTGTAGGGGCATTCTAGGTTATGTGATGTAGAGGCATTCTTGGTTGTTTTTAATTGATTTGCTCTTTGTTCTTCTTATTTTTTCAAACTATAGAAGAAAAAAAAGATTTTTTTAACGATTTCTTTATAACAAAGATTATAAAATTTTAAAGCCAAAGATTTTAAACAATTTCTGAGCCATTTTTAAAATAGAAAATGTTGATACAATCTTAAATTGAATATTCCTTTCTTCAAAACCATGGCCAGCTATAAATAGCTCAAATATTGTGTAGATTTATTTCATTTATATGTTTTGGGTTGTGATAAATTAATAAATGTAGTCTGAAATGTATAATTAAATGGCCTTTTGTTTCTATATATGTTTTTGTATAATTTACCAGTGACAGTTGTATGTTAGCTACACTTATCATCAGAAAGATTATAGAATAGAGAGGTCTGAGAGAGGGGCAAGGCCAGCAGTAATGGGGACAAAGAGAAAACATAAATAGTATGACATTTCAATGTGTCTTATTGCTATCTTTTTTACACATTACAGTATCATTTAATTTTAAAGCTCAAAAAGGTTTCTCTTCATTCATAGATCTTTCTGATGCTAAAGCCTAATTCCAAAAGATATAATGTACACACACACAAAAAAAATAATAATAAAATGAACTTCTTTTAAGTAAAAAAAAAAAAAAAAAAGTTTAGGCCTAAAGCCTATTGATAAAGACTGCTTAATGATGGGTCCAAATTTGTTCGTTGCGCCATTTTTCACAGAGGAGCACCATGAATCCATTTAATTTTTGCTACCCTCATTAACTATTGGCTATAGAAACAGAAGACCTTTTATCCGCCCCATAGACAGAAAACTCTGAAATGAGTACTTCCCTTTTTTTGTTAACTACCACCCCACCAAAATAAATGTCCCTCTTAATGCACCCCCACCTCCCCCCTGGCCACACCATATCCCAACTTTAAAGTAAAAAGTGGAAAAGCAACACAGGAAAAAAAGTCGTACATGCTTTACTAAAGATACCTACATTGTTGTCGTTGGGGAAAACACAAAGCTACAGAGTTAGAATACTACATATAATTTATATAATGAGAATATTATAATAGTCTTTTCTTATTACTATAACAGACAGAACTGCTGCCTAATTGTGTGGTATGTACTCTGTAATGTTGTCTAGTTGGTCACTAGTATAAAGTTTACCCACATCCCACCATCCTGTGCAAGGTTTGGACTAGTATGGAATAATGTTCAAATCTGACAAAACATTTAGAACATGTAAAACAAAGTCAGTCTGATTTCAAAGGCTAATCAGAATAATTATTATAGTGTAATTTTAGTTTTGATTGAGACATGTCGCCATTAAAAAAAAAAGAGCAAGAGACAAATGTCGAAAGAAAGACAGTAAAGAACTTGAGACAGGATTGTCTTGGAATAAAACAAAACTTTTTTAAACTCCTTAGTGCTGAGCAATATTGATTAGTTTGACAACAATTATGCAGTAAGTTCTAGAGCTATTTTCAATTAAGAATTAAAGAATTTGAGCTATTTATAAATTTAAATGTTTACACAGAAACATACAATGAGCATTCTTCAAGTTGACAAACATTCTTTCAAAAAATTCAACAAATATAAGACCCAGCTAACATCAATCATTTGGCATACCTCTAATATTTTGTGGCATAAATAATTTAAAGCTTAAATAATATTGAGATCTCTATCTGAATCCTAATATTCCATCTCTGATAATTAGATTTGCCTTTATAGCTAAATATTACATTATTAGTTCTATATCTAGTTCTACAGATCTCTCATTGAACATAATTAATTTTTCAAATTGTTTGAATACTTATATCGCAGTTCATTAGATCTATTTTCTATATTTAATACATTAACTAGATACTAGATCTATAGTGATTATTGATGAATAAGAATACATTAAATTATTATACATTGTTGACCATAATCATTAGTGCTGTAGTTGGTCAATTTATTAGATCTAGAATCCTAGAACCACAGCTAGAGATCTAACTATACTATAGAAGCAGCAGGCCTTTAGTCACACTTCACTGTCATTAATTGTCATTGTGATTTTAACATCTAGATCACAGAGTTTTTAGATCTAGATTACAATTAGATAAAATTTAAATGTATTTTATCTCAATCAACAAAGTCAATGTGTAAGACGTCTAGAATCTAGAAGTGTATGTAAAAATGAATTGAAAATTATTCAATTAAATAGATCTAGAATTTATATCTATAGCCTTTAGAAAATAGCTAAAATCATGTGTGATGTTCATTTGAAAATACTTAAACTTAATCTAGGCCATACTATTAACTAGACTAGTGCTAGCAGCTAGCCTGACTAGGGCTAGGGTTTAAATCAAGAATTGATTTTAAGTTAAGTTCCAGTCTACTTTTTATAATCTGTTACTTTAATAGATCTAGATTATAAAAAGAAAAATGAAAATAACTAGAGACTAGACCTAGACTATATGTAGATCTAAGTATGATCTAGATCTCTAATCTAGATTTAATCATTATAATTATATCTATTGATTTATTAGAATTAGTCTAGTAAGACTTGAGAATTAGGTCTACTACAAAGTCTAAGCACTGATTGGCAGACATTTGATTTGTTTGGCCAGTTCCGACCATTTGATTGGCTACCCGCTTTCCAGTCTTTACTAAGCATAGCCTTACCCTAATAATTATTAATGTGGTCTGTGTTTTAAAATGATCTTGCCAAGCTTTAAGTATAAAGGAATAAGAAAAAAATGCAGTCGAATCTGCTTACACTGATTCTATATCTACAATGATCGATTTAATAGAGAATCATTCAATTTTAAAAGAATTCGTCACGGCGCTAAAGATGAGTCGACGTTACTCGTTATAGCTGCAAATCAGTCATGATCATGATGTCGAGGTCCATAAACAATAAAAATGTAAAATGACTTACTGCAAAGCACTTACTGGGAGTGTTCCTCAACGTCTTGCAATATTGTTGACTGTAAAGCAGAATAAATCATGATTCATTTATGGTCCTAAATACTTCAAAGCATATTAATGAAAATTGCATTGCCCTTTTACATTTTTTTAGCCTACAGGTACATGTAGTCGGAAGTTGATACTTTCCATTAGTTAAAAAACCTGTACACATTTTAATAAGGCATAATACCGAAACGAACTTAGATAGATCGCAAACCTGTGTTACAGATATATGCCATTTCAATGTTAATTATGTCATAGATTTCACTGTCTTTCTGTATTTGTGTATATCAATATATGTTTCCATCTAAATATATAAGGAAAGATGCATGTAAATTGCTGTCTTCGCTTGGTCTAGATTTTTTTCTTGGATGTTATAATGCCACAATAGAGAATAGAGTCGAATAGACAGGGTCGGACTGGCTATATGGGCATTAGGGCAAATGCCTAGTGGACCGGTACCCAAATGAGTCGTCAGGCGCCGAGTGGGCCACTTTGAATAATTAATTAAGTCCCCTTAACGTGATGGCCCTTGCCTTATAACCTTTTTATAAAAGATCATTATTAAATAACGATAATTTCATTGATTTGATTCTATTTTACCAATTAAAATTTCGTCGACGCTCTAATTATATTTTATCCACATTTAAAAAGCAAAATACGCGATTAATAAGCACGTTTGTATGCATGCATTCGATCCGTTTTTGAGGCGTTATCAAACTTTAATTATTATTTTTTTACAAGGGCAGGCACCAATAGGCGCTCTTCAAATTGCAAGCAATTTATGAGCCAGACGTATGGTATATATATAGGGTGGGCTAATGCCAGGGCCTTTTTTTTTTTTTTTTTACATTAAAAAAAAAACAATGCTCAAAAAATATAATCACAAGTTCACTATAATGACCACCCTCAGTTGCGAAGCAACTATGGAGCGTCTTATGGAAACGAGATGGATGTCTGAGCATTAACTGTGGTCAGAACGATGTCGCCCACACATCATGCATCTGCTGCATCCAAGCGATTCAGTTTTGGGTCAGCTGCGTCGAATGCTCTGCCAGGGTGTAGCACTGGATGCTGCAAAGTGCTTAAGTATCACCAGCTTCTGAATTGTCCTCAGGGTTGACTCCCGAAGCCTTCCCCATGATTGGGTATAGCTGCAAGGTAATAAAGAATCACATTAATCCTCCACTTGCGGACAATAAAGATTATTATTATTATTATGTTAGAAAAGAACGAGTATTTATTCTCTGGCGCAGCCAGGGTCGAGTTTTGTTAAATGGGAAACAAAATTCATCGTAGTCCCTTTATTAGTTTCCACCGAGGAATGTTCTGGTGATGTGGCAGGTCTGCAACAGTACCGCCCTCTAACATGCCAAGGGCCTTGAAGGTATCTGTGAGGTCAGTTGTTATTATCCCCTCGGTTGATATAACAATAGGGTATATTGATGTTTTAAATAATTTCCATAAACGCTTAATCTCAAAGCCAAGGTTCCTATATTTTCATTGTTTTTCCAGCTCAGTTTTTTTTTTTTAATTATGAGATAGTGGTACGGCGATGTCAATAATGGTAGCGGCTTTTTCTTTTTTATCAATGAGCAGCAAATCAGGGCGATTAAAATCTACCGTTATGTCAGTCAAAATAGGCCTATCCCAGTACAGTAGATGATCCGTAGACTCGAGAACCTCTTGTGGTGAATATTTGTAATAAGGAGGATTATCCTTACCGATCAAATTGTGTGTCAAAGCCAAGTGTTGGTGTATTAGTTTATTAGTTTTAGGTTATGGCGACCTAGGTAGGCAGATTCCGTTAGGGCTAAACATCCTGCCATTATGTGTTCAATTGACTCACCCACATTTCCACATTTTCGGCATTTGTCTACAATATTGAGTTTTAGGATATGTTTGTCGTTAATTTTTTGTCCTAATCACTCTGTCCTGTATTGCTGTAACAAAGCCTTCAGTTTCAGGGTAGAGATGACCTGCTTTGAGCTTATTATTATTATAATTATTATTATTTGACTACACGGTTGTTAACAAGCAATAGAAAAAAGAAAAACTTTTAAAAAAAACAAAGCTTCTGTAAAGGAAGGAGCAGCTATGTTCTGCCATTTATCTCAAAATTACGGGGTTTATCTCCCATTCTGCTATATAAAACAACAATTAATTAATTTGTTTTAAATGATTAACTAATTTGTTAATTTTGATTGATTCGTGAAAAAAGTAAGTAATCACCAACAATTATTTTTAAATTGATTCATGTCTTGTCAGGTTCCATGAATAATTGTGCAAAGTTTTAACTTGATCCGAGAATGGAAAAAGGGAGAAAAAAATGTTCAAACTTTTTACCAGACAGAGAGACAGACATAATTAAGCTTTGTAAAAACAGTTACCGGTGAATCGACATGATAGTGCTAAATGCACTAGATATTTAAGTAGAGTTAAATAATTGCTAATTATCATTCGTCAATCGGGACAATAATAAAATAAATAAATATAAACTTTTCAGAAGTATATTTAACAATGATTTAACTAATTAATACTGGGGAGCTTAAAAATGGATTAAATATTCAAATCTGTTGTGTCCAATGATACGACAATGATGCAAATAAATCGCCGTCTCGGCGTTAATAGTGGAGTTAGAGCTTGTATATTGTGGATTATTCCTAAGTTTAAAAGTATTTCAAAAGATGAAATACTCCCAGTGGCGTAGCTATGGTGGGTGGAGGGGGGCTGGAGAGAATTTGACAATTCCCCCGGGCCGCCACTTGAAAAAAAAGGGGGGGGGGGGGGGCAAATGAGTGTTTTTACATTAAATATTACACAAAATGTAGTGTTCCCAAAGTGGTCAAGACCCCGGGCCCCGAAATGATGGAAAATTCCTAGCTACACCCCTGAATAATTATATGAGTCAGCTAGAACAGTAACTTTCAACCTTTCGAATCATATGAAGAATTAGGCATGCACACCCTGATCCCTTATTAAGCCATTGTCATTTTAAAAAGTTAATCAGTGACACAATGGCAATAGAAATAGCGGCTTTTCCCCTTACGGGGGCCGCTAATAAATTGAATAAAATGTACCCCACAATCTCATTGTTGATCGAATTGTATATAATATAGATCTATCGTCATTCACAGCCTACGCTAAAAGGAGCTTTGTTTTGTAAAATGTTTTTTTTTAACATGTTTCGGGTGTTTCTTCTTAGTTCCTATTCCAAACCTCGACGGGGGGGGGGGGGGGGGGGTAGCTGGCAGGGTAAGAATCTTGTATTTATATTGTAGTTATCAATTAACATCTGAATATTAACCCAGCAAAATGATCTGTGAGCAACTTGTCGAGAATTTCATTTCTCACAAATGAAGGAATTATAATTCTGTCTCTTCACGAATACTGTCTTTTAATGACTAGTACACCTTTTCTGCTCCATGCACTTGATTTCTCTTTTCTGATGAATAACTTCAGCTCAACATAAGATTCAGTTCTGCGACGATTGTCTGTATCTTCTGATCACTTCCTGGAAACTTTTCTGTTGCGCTCTGAGTTTTCATAAGCATATCATCATCTGGACTCGATTGCTCTGACCAGTTTATCACCTTCATGTAATTGAAAACCTGACGCAGAAAGTTGTCTACTCTCGTAGTAATCTTCTGTTGCTTGACATCATGCACTTCGACATTTTGTTTTGCTTCAATTAGCTTCAAAGCAATAGATGTCTTCATACCTAAAACTGGGTTTAATTCTTTCCCATATTTTGCAAAAAATGAACTTTTTCGGTTATACAAAACACTTAAAATTACCTACAAAACACTATTTCTGAAAAGAACAAGACTTAACGTTTAGCTATAATAGGCGCGAACGGTGAAAGTTTGAGAAACACTGCTCATTTGCCTCGCATGAAGTTGGATGATTTCACACTTCAGATAATCAAACAAGATTACAAAAGACAGTTTGTGTGGAAACACAAACTCAAAATCGGCCCCCAAAGTGGTCCAGGCTTCAATATTTTCAGAAAGAACATCCGAATGAAATTATATCAAAGACAAATGGGAGATAAGAATGGAGAAAGAAGGTTACCAGATCTTGTGTAGTGCCCCCACGGTCCCGCAGATCAAAGGATAGGTGAAAGTGAATGTAAGGTTAGATGTGAACCTGGCCTAACTAGTTCCCCTTTCAGACCTTGTGTCTATAGATGATGTAAAGTTCATCTGTTTTTGTGGCCTACGTTTAACGAGGGTGTCATGTAGCCAGCACAACGACCAACCGCCGTTACTTTTCCCAACTAATGTCAGGTACCCATTAGAGCGGAGTGGACTCAGAGGCGCCCAAAGTTGAAAATCCCAGTCTTCACCAGGATTCGAACCCGGGACCCACGGTTCGGAAGCCAAGCGCTTTACCGCTCAGCCACCGCGCCTCCCCTGGCCGAACTGATGTCTTATAATTGATCTAATTGTTTTGAAAAAGCTCAATCTCTTATTCGTATCCTCTTTAAAAACATCTATGTGAGCTTCAAATAAAATAAAATGTTAGAAAAATTAAGTTTACAAGATTACCATTTGTTTTAAATTAGGTCTAACTTGTAATGCATACAGTACTGTCAGGGCTATGTTAAGGCCTTAGCTCGTTAGCCCGGGCCCCTGACATTCAACCAGGCACCTTCGTGCTTGCAATAAATAAGTGACTCCCTGTTGACAATGTAAATATTTAATGATATGAACATAAGTTATGATGACAAACTAATGGAATAATGACATTGAATTTGGAACATTCTAATATTGTGGATCTATTAATTAAACAATAATTCTACACCTTGCTATCCGACCACGTGACACATAAATGCTCGCAATCACACCAAAACACACTGCTGAATCTAGTACTTAGTGTAGAACTCCAATCTCATATAAACTCCCTGTAAAGACAAAGTAAAGACAAGCTAAAAAGGTCTAGTAGACTATCACTATGGCATCGAAACAACTGCGAAACGCAGTTATGCCTTAGATACTCACCCTAAACAGGGGAACACAGAAGAATCTCAACAAACGTTACAACAGCATAACAAAAACACTCCATCAGCTTACAAGCAAGGCATCAAAAAGAAAGTGCGTTCAAAAATTGTGCAGTTAATACACAATGGTGCTAGAATGCCATAATCTACGCACCAACACGTACTAATTAGCTTTTTCACTTAAAAAAACTGCTTGCATAACTGATTTTAAAAATTCGATTTTTCGCTTTCAGAAAGAAAAAGTAGCCTTTGCATCAGAACTTTGAATGATCTAAAATATTGTGATGTCGGATTTTCAATATCTTTTCTAGTTTACGAGATCTAAACGGGACGGACAGACAGACTGACAGACATTTCGCACAAAACTTATAGCGTCTTTTCCCCTTTCGGGGGCCGCTAAAAATAATAAAGCAAAATAAAAGCGTACAAATGTGTTATAACTAGGTCTCTATGTGCATATTTTTGTAAGTTTGAGAAACACTGGGGCTAAGGAAATTGTGTAGCAATCATATATAAAACACTGAACCAGAATTTAGATTATCTTATCTTATAAAATTCAGACGTTACTTCAAAAAAGATGATGATTACGTCCAATGTGGTTAATATGAATAACTAAATGCATCATGGGCGTAGCCAGGATTTTTTTTTCGTTTGGGTGGGTTTGGGGTGGGGGGAATACCCCCGAGGAAAATAATTATATATATATGTGTGTGTGTGTGTACATAATTAATCTTTATTACATTCTGACCCGTTTGGAAGATGTTTATTATGCCCTAGAATAGATTCTTCCTGGAATTAGTGGAAAACTTGTAGACTCCCAGCCCTTGCTAGCAAGGGGGTCTGGGGGAGCTCGCAGCTCTCCCCAAGCGCGGGGCGAAGCCCCGCCGCAGAGCACTATTTCTGGTATTGAAAGCCCCAGGTACGCTGTTCTGCCTCATCGTGGCACTTGGGTGGAAGCGGCTACTTGAGGGGGTAGCTAGGCTAAATGAATGGCGAAACATAACTCCCGTGGGGATGCCCACGGGTAGACGAGAGTCCACCCGTTGCACGGGCGGGGTTGTAAAAAAGTCCCCACAAACCTGTCACACATCCATGCGCCGTTCCTCAAAGGACCGTTACATAAATGGCGAGTCTTCCACGGTTAGCTTGGTATAACGAAGGAAAATAACGGAGGCTCCCGGTGTCCTCGGCCTTCGGCCATGAGTCGGGGGCCAAAGGCATTGGAAACAGCAATGCTTTACATAGGCATTGACTCGGGTCGCTCTCAAACAGAACTGTGTTCTCACAGGTTTTTTTTTTTTTTTTTTTACTGTTCTGGCTGGACGACCAAACAGGTTTTTGTTCAAACTTTGAGCTCGAAGAGCCTTCGGCTCAGCTCATACGACAATCAAACGGTATTGAAAGCCAACAAAATGCATATTCTGAGGTATCTACAGTGCATTATATTGCTATTAAAAAGGTTTATTTCAAAAACCTAATGTGCTATTCTTACTGACTTAGACCCGTTCGGCGCATTTTCCGCAAGCTGTTTCCGCAACTCTTATTTTGCGTAATTCATTTTGTCGGAGAACATGTCCCGCAAAACCTCATGCGACGCTCTGTCACAACCTTACAAAGGGTTCGACTCCCAGTTCGGCATATGATTTCTTTGATTTAGACCCGATCTCTATAACTGACTCCTGAAATCTGTCTTAACCATCTTTGTTGAGCCACATTTAGTGTTTTTCAATTTTGGCAGAAGACTATTCACTCTTTATTAATGGAGCCCAAGCCACTGGTAGAAATTTGTAACCTTTCTTGACTACGCTCTTGGAATTACATGCTTGTATTTCGCTTTAGATTTTATATCGAAAAGTTTTTTCGTCAAAATCATCTGTTGAGGGGTTTTAAACTAAAAAATCTCTGGAGTTTTTTGTTTGTTTTTTTTAAATTAAAAACCCCATTTAGCTACGATCATAGAATTTGGTGACTGTAGTTAGCTTTAAAATAATATTGGAGAGAGGTTTTCAACTCTAAACGCTCTGTAGGGGAATTTTAAACTCAAAACCATCTGGATGGGTTTTAAACTTTAAAGGAAAAGCCATCTGGAGGAGGGGGATTTAAACTCAAAACCCCCTTTGGCTACGCTCATAGTATTTTGAGTGCGTAATTTGCTTTTTTTTTATTATTGAAGAGGTAGTTTTCAGCTTCAAACCGCGCTGGCAGGGGGTTTTAAACTCAAAACCCCTTTGGCTACGCTCATAGAATTTTGAGTGTGTAATTTGCTTTTTTTTATATTGAAGAGGGGGTTTGCCGTAAATTTTGGAGGGGGTTTTAAAATCAAAATCTTCCTTAACTGTACTGTTGGAATTTGGGGATTGTTGTTTGCATTTTTTTTTTGTTTTGTTTTATAGAAGAGGGGAAATTAACTGCAAAAACCTCTGGTAGGGGGTTTAAAACTCAAAACCCCAGGTAGGGGGTTTTAAACTCCCTGGTGGAGGGATTTGTATCTCAAAACCCCCTGATAGGATTTTCTAAAATCTCATAACCCCCTGGTAAGGGGTTTTAAACTCAAAACCCCATGGTAAGGGGTTTTAAACTCAAAACCCCCTCCTGGTATAGGGTTTTTAACTCAAAACCCCCTCGGCTGTGCTGTGGTAAGTGATGATTTAGTATTAAAATCTCACCTAAAATAAACAAAATGAAAGCAAAAATCAGTCACTTAATTCAGTTCCCCCCTCCCCTGAGGGGGGATTTCATTTCGGGGGGGGGGGTGAACCCCAAACACCCCCCTGGCTACGCCCATGAAATGCATGACGCGTAGGAAAGTCGTAGCTAGAGTCTAGAACTTGTAAAAAAGTAGCCTATTGGAATCTATTTGTGTTGAAATGCCTTTTTATAATGATACTTTAACGATTGAAGGGAGGCAACTCAACGATATACGTGTTTATTTTTATTTACATAGGGACATCCACACATACATAAAACGTCTGCCTAAGGAACTATAGACCTTGGGCCTTGAGAATAAGCATCTTTAGCTCTCTAGATTTGAGCGGAACTTCCTTCTTTTTCATGTCAACATTCTTCTCAGTCTAGTCTCTTATAGTGCGCACCTTCTGCTTGGATGGCGCCTTATCTTATCTTATATAATACAGACGTTACTTCAAAAAAGAAGATGATTACGTCCTACGCGTCATGCATTTAGTCATGCATATTAACCAATGACTCAAATTCTGCCAAGTCACTGGTTTTTCTGGCTAGCTCAGGCAACCCATTCCATGCTCTAATAGCACTAGGGAAGAAGGAGTATTTGTACAAATTTGTCCTAGCATAGGGGACAAGGAATGTGCCTTTATTTTTGTGTCTTTCAGAGTATTTTATTAAGTTTTGTTTTTGTATTTGAAGATTATGGTTCAGTGTTTTATGTATAATTGCTACTTTACTTTTGAGTCTTCTGTCCTGAAGGCTTTCTAAATTTAGTGATTTTACTAATGGTGTTACTCTAGTCAAATGTGAATATTCGTTTGTTATGAATCTCACTGCTCTATTTTGTGTTTGTTCCAGTTTCTTAATGTTTTCTTGAGTTGAGGGGTCCCACACGGTGGATGCATATTCTATTATTGGCCTAACCAAGGTTAAATAACATTTTAGTTTTATGTTCTTATTTGATTTATAGAAATTTCTTTTAATAAACCCTAATGCTTTGTTGGATTTTTTTGTAGTTTCATCAATATGTGGATTCCATGACAGTTTTTCATTTATTATAACACCTAGGTATTTTGCGTTTTTAGTCTGTGTTACTGGTTTGCCATGAATAAGATAAGTGGAATTAATTTGTTTTAGTTTTTTTTGTTACTCTTAACAACTGACATTTTTCTGGGTGGAAAGACATGCTCCAATTTGATTCCCATTTCTGTAATTCATCTAATTCTCTTTGTAAAATATCTGTGTCTTGTGTTGTTTTTATTGTTCTATATATTATGCAATCATCTGCAAATAATCTGACTTTTGTTCCTGAACTAATGCAATTTGGTAAATCATTTATGTAAATTAAAAATAGTTGTGGACCCAAGACTGTTCCTTGAGGTACACCTGAGTTTACTGTTATTGGTGTTGATTTAGAGCCATTTATTATTACAGTTTGTTCTCTCCCGATCAGAAAATCTTTAATCCACTGATGCAGTGGACCATTAATGCCAAAATATTTTAATTTTTTAAGCAAACTATGGTGGTGAACTTTGTCAAAAGCCTTGGAAAAATCTAGTAAAATAGCATCTATTTGTTCACTATTATCTAAACCTTTAGAAAAATCATCAATTAGTCCTATTAGTTGTGTTTCACATGATCTATATTTCCTAAAGCCATGTTGGTATGGGGTGATAACATTATGTTTGTTTAAGTGGTTTATGATGTTGCTACATATTATGTGTTCTAGGATTTTACATGTGATGCTGGTAAGTGATACTGGTCTGTAGTTTCCTGGGTCAGATTTTTCTCCTTTTTTAAATAGAGGGGTGACATTAGCTTCTTTCCAGTCCTTTGGTACTCTGCCCTGGTTAAGCGATGCCTGAAAGAGTATTTTGAACACTGGGGCTAGCTCATTGCTTAGTTCTTTGAGTAATCTAGCTGGAATACCATCAGGTCCAGATGCTTTATTTGGTTTGGTGTTGGATAATAGTTTTTGAATTCCATTTTCTTGTACTACTAAATCTTCTATGTTGTCTACTTGGTTCAAATTAAGAAATATGTCTTTGTCTCCTGGGGCTGAGAATGCTGATGCAAAGTATTTGTTTAGGATGTTTGCTTGGCGGTGTGCATGGCATTATAACAATTAACAATATATAAGAGTCTAGATTTAGGCCTAACAGATCTACAGGCTGACTCAAGTTTTGTCACACTCCACCTACAGGGGAAGGGGGGGGGGGGGCACACGTCATTTTCATGATCAATAGACCCAATGGTACCTTTTTGCTATTAGAAACAGGTATAGATCTAGATCAGGTATATTATGATATAGTTCATAATTCATATTCTTCTAGATGATAGATGGGAACTATTTTTCTTGGTTGAGCCATTTAATTTTGTGGGGAACGAAATAGCATTGAACCAGTTGTTTGTGAACCACTTATGTGGGGGGGGGGGGGGGGGGGGGGGGAGTTAGGAAAGCCAAATCTATTGTTTCGTTATAAAATGGATGCAATTACAGTTTTGTATTTACCTACATTGAAAACAAAATAGCAACTATCTCACTATCTGGCTAGGCGGCAACAATATTTGTTTTCGAAATAATTATGGTAGACTGAACAAATTATATAACTATATACTATTATATAGTATATATAAAGATTAGATGTCTATAGAAACAAAACTAGATTGATCTAGATATCTACTATCTAGGAACACTAGCTGGACGTAATCATCTTTTTTTATGTAACGTCTGTATTTCATATTAATCATAAGGCTGAGTGATAAGGCCGGCCGCGGCCCAGGTTAACTAAAGTAAAATAAAGTTAAAAGTTATTTATTATTTAAATTTTTAAATTAAATCATTATAATTAATATATTAGATCTATATATTAATTAAGTAAGTCAGATATGAGATAAATGATTAAAATTGATCAAATTATAAGTAAGATCAGTCATCATCAGATAATCATAATCAAAGTTAACTTAATCTAAAATCTAAGTGATAAGACTGTCAGTCACTAGCTAGATCTAGATCTAGAATCTAAGTCTTGATTTATATTTAAATATTATTAATAAAATTTAATATAATTAATAAATTATACATGAATTATGAATCTTACATCTATAGATTGTACAGTATATATATTTATAATATTATATATTTACATAATTATTATATATAATTATAATCTAGATTCTATATTATAGTTATATGAGCCAACCCGTGGCGTAGAATACGCCGTTGGCTGTTATTTACTAATTTAGTGACGGGTGAACACTTCCTGAAAGACACAGTTGTCTAAATGGGGTGGGTGGTTGGGCGAGGTGGAGAATTATATATACAGAGAAGATTACCTGTTCCCCCCCCCTTTTTTTTTTTTTGAGTCACCAAAGTTACGTGGGGTAACACTAGTCCGTCTTGCAGAAATAAAAGAGATATCTTTCCATGACTTTTTCATCGAGGTTTAGTGAGTCAATTCCACGTGTCTTGTCCTGCATGGTTGTCTACAAAAATTTGATTTGTGAAATTGTAAATATATAATATTTACAAAAGATTTTTACCAAATTATTAAATTTTTACTAACTTTACTATTTTAACTGTGAATAGACCTTGGTTTTAATGATTTAACTGTATGGAATTTAGCTCTGGTGATATGAAGAGAGAGTAATCTCTGAAGGCCGCCTAAATGGCCTAAATTGTGCCGATGTGCCAAAACGCAAATTCTTATAATATATATAGACATAATCTATATACACATGTACTGATATAATATAACTTAACTACTATAGTAGTATAGACTAAAGTAAGTTTAATAGACTTCAAATTTAATGTCAGTAGTCACAGTGTCAAAAAAGATATGTTAAAACAAATTCGTACAAGTGCTCCTTCTTCCCTTGTACCATTAGAGAATGGAATGGGTTACCTGAATCAGCGAGGAAAACCAACAACTTGTCAGAGTTTAAGTATTAACATGCATGACTAGACTGACACATGAAAATGATGAAATGACTATAATGTAGATTTAATAAAGTATATATTAGAATCTAGATGTGTGACAAATAGTTTACCAATGGTTTATCCAACAAACGGTTCACAGACAACTGGCTCACTACCAATTTTCTTATGACAAATGGTTTTACAGA
This sequence comes from Biomphalaria pfeifferi, assembly GCA_030265305.1. NCBI lineage: Eukaryota > Metazoa > Mollusca > Gastropoda > Planorbidae > Biomphalaria > Biomphalaria pfeifferi. The sequence goes on along the minus strand of JASAOG010000030.1, from coordinate 3,581,571 downwards.
CAATGGGTTCACAGGATAATAAGATAAAAGATAATTTTTATTGGTCCAAACAAATGGAAATTTAGTTTGACTACAATTGACCACCTCAATGTAAATACTGTGACAGTACCAATATAAATGCAAATACAAACAACATTCACACACGAAACACATACACACTCACAACCAGGACTTTAGGAATTGGACTTCTTTGTGCTTCTCAGTGAGGACAGATGATCTTGTAACATATTGTTAATAATAATATACTGTTATACTCCAATAATTTTCTAATTCTGCTCGGCACAAGATTGGGTTTAATCAGAGTTTAAATGTTTAACTAAAGCTTGGGAATAGTATATGTGAGAGAAAAAAAAACTTTAAAAAAATATCTTGCACTAGATATCCTTGTAATTAGCCACCTGAACAATGAAATGACACTCTTTTTACATTCCCCTTGTAATTTTACGCTCATGTAGCCTTGTTTGCACCACCACTAACATTTTATGCTTATTATCCTTTAATGTAGTCCAGATGTTTATCTAATTGACATGTACCTATTCCATCATGACCATAATAATTAGACTTTTGTTGACTTTTGTAGTAAATATGAATAAAAAATTTATTTCAAAATAACTTAACAAATTTTTTTTTGTTAGGCATTACTGCCTACTCTTTGATTAGATGATCCATGGTAACACTTCCCTTACCATCAACCTCTATAGTCTTGCAGGAAGTTTGAGCAATGGAGTTTCTCTAAAGATTGTAACAATTTCAAATTGAGCTCTTTCTTATAAAAATAACAATACACATCCTTGTTTAAATTGCTATTTTTACTTGTATTCTAGTTTTGCATAGAAGTTTCATCACATTGGAGAAATGGAGTCATCTCTAATAAATGATGATAACATTCTACTTGAGGAATTAGAGGTAAATCCTAATAATGGTTACTAAGTCTTTGACATTTAGACATGAATTTATGATATCAATGATTGAGTTACAATAATTTATTTCTAAAATCTTTTCTTTCAGCTCAAAAAGCAGGACCTTTATAAAGCTAATCAAAACATAGAGATCCTAACAAGAAATCTTCAGCACTTGGAGGAAGAGAACACAGAATTGAAAACTGAATTGGATGAATACATTAAAAGACAACAGACTTGGAAAAATGACGAGATTGCTAAGTCTGATGGAATAAATAGACAGAAGGTAAGGGAAATAATGTCTAATTTTCCTTCTAATCTTATCTTATCTTAGAAATTACAGGTGTCCAAATAAAAAAGATAAAAGTCTTATGTGTATTCAGGTTTTAATCTCCTTATGTATGTTAACCCTTAAAATGCTGAACTGTTTTACAATGAGTGCATACATAATTCTGATGTTTAGAGGCTAAAGTACCACACGCGTTTTAAGGGTTAATTAGAGATTAAACTTTGCTAATTCATTGGTTTTCCTGGCTAATTCAAGCAACACATTACTTCCCCTACTTATGTCAGGTACCCATTAGAGTTGATAGTTTTAAGGGTGTTCTCAAAATCCAGAAGTTCAAAATCATAGTTTTCACTGGGATTCAAACTTGAGATCTTTTGGTTTGAAACCCTAGCGATTTACCACTCTGCCCCATTTGAAATGTGTGATGATCATTATTGACCTGTTTATATTTATTGCTATGTCTATAACAGATTACAGATCTGCAACATTGCTTGGATGAAGCTCAAGCGTCAGAGAGACTTGCTGCGGAAGAAAAAAGGAATCTAGAAAAGAAACTGAAGCAGTTCTTAGAGACTGCCTCTTCTCGTGTGCCTGCTGCATCAGGACAAGATGATGAGATCATTCATGAGCTACACTCTAAGCTGTGCCTCCTGGAAGAAGAAAAGGTTTACATTTTGTACCTTATTTTAGGATATATATAATAGCTGCTAGTTATATACATTTAACTAATATTCTTGTGGTCTTATTACGAAAACAAACTACATCTCTCCTCCTTCCTTCCTTCAGTCCTTGCTTCTTTACTTCCTTCTCTCCTTCTTTCCCTCCATTCTTCCTTACCTCCTCCTTTCCCTCCATTCTTCCTTACCTCCTCCTTTCCCTCCATTCTTCCTTACCTCCTCCTTTCCCTCCATTCTTCCTTACCTCCTCCTTTCTCTCCATTCTTCCTTACCTCCTTCTTTCCCTCCTTTCTTTCTTACCTCCTTCCTTCTCTCCTTCCTTACCTCCTCCTTTCCCTCCATTCTTCCTTACCTCCTCCTTTCCCTCCATTCTTCCTTACCTCCTCCTTTCCCTCCATTTTTCCTTACCTCCTCCTTTCCCTCCATTCTTCCTTACCTCCTTCCTTACCCCCTCCTTTCCCTCCATTCTTCCTTACCTCCTTCCTTCTCTCCTTCCTTACCTCCTCCTTTCCCTCCATTCTTCCTTACCTCCTCCTTTCCCTCCATTCTTCCTTACCTCCACCTTCCCTCCATTCTTCCTTACCTCCTTCATTCTTCCTTAACTTCTTCATTCTTCCTTAACTCCTTCCTTCTCTCCTTCCTTACCTCCTCCATTCTTCCTTACCTCCTTCCTTTTTTTTTTCTCTTTTTCTCTCACTCTTCCTATCTCACTATATATGTATATATATGTATATTCATATATAATAAAAGACATTTTAGCATATTGTTTTGATACTTTTATAGTGATTATTTTCTATATGAAAGACTTTAACAATAAAGTAAATATTTATGGAGACATATTTACAATTATCATCACTTTCACATAAAAGGCTGACAAAAGTTTTATTAAAACCTTTCCCTTTCAACAATCATCAGTGTGTCTATCAAAAAGACAAGCTCACCGCCTCAACTCTTTCTCTCCTAATTGACGATACCATCATTGATTTGACCTCATCAAATTTAACTAATGCTTAATTTTGTAAATTTTATTTTGTGTTATATAAAAAGAGCATGCATTCCCTTTTAATTCTGTATCAAATAAAACATTTTCTGATAACAAACGACAAAGCTATTGAAGCTTAATCATAACAGGTTAGTGAAATAGTATTGAGCAAAATTAAGAAATTCTTCGAAACGTGGATAAATTATTACGGAGAGAAAGAGTTACGTGTACAGCTGACAACCCTTGCAAACCACTTTTTTCATGAATCAACCCAACTGGCCCTCATCACATGGACATATTGGGGTACAACCATCTAGCCACTTCACCTCTCAACACTTTATTACTCATTCTTTTTTGTTTCTTCAAACTTATAGATGTCCTTGAAAGAAAAGTTAGTGGAAGCTGCATTAGAGCATCAACAAAATATTAATGAGCTAAATGGGCTGCGTCAAGAGTTGAAAGAGAAAGAAGAAGAGATTGACTGTTTAGAGAATCAGTTTACCTCTCAGTGTAATATTAATGAAGTAAGTTGATTCAGTTTACCTCTCAGTGTAATATTAGTGAATAATTTGATTGAGTTTATACCTCTCAGTGTAATATTAATGAAGTAAGTTGATTCAGTTTACCTCTCAGTGTAATATTAGTGAATAATTTGATTGAGTTTATACCTCTCAGTGTAATATTAATGAAGTAAGTTGATTCAGTTTACCTCTCAGTGTAATATTAGTGAATAATTTGATTGAGTTTATACCTCTCAGTGTAATATTAATGAAGTAAGTCGATTCAGTTTGATATAATGTATACACAAATATATACCTGAATAGAAAAAAAGTTTATATATTTTTTAACTCTTTCTCTCACAGTTGACGATGCTAACGTTGATTTGACTCCCATTAAACTAAACTGGTTTTTGGATTTATAAACTTAAATTTTTGTTTTGTAAAAAGAGCATGTGTTCCCCCTAAGTTGTGCCGATGTGCCAAAACCTAACCCTAACTCCTATAATTCAATACCAAATTTAACATTTTCTACAAACAAAAATATTTTGAGGTTTATTCATAACAGGATAGTGAAATACAAATGAGCAGAACGAATAATACTATCGGAACGAGAAAAAATAATTACGGACAGAAAGAGTTAAAGTAGTCATTAAGTTAGCCCTTTTTAGAAAATACCTTAAAATGAATAACATATTATTTACTCATGTCAAACCTTCCTAAGGAGGAATAAGGCATAGGTATTTAATTCTTAAGGGCTACTAGAATTCAAGAGACCAAAGCTTAGGTGAGGGAATCTTCTTATGTGAACTGTTCCATTAAAGAATTCCCACCCCCAACCCAAAAAAAGTAAAGGAAAACAAAAGTTGTAGTTGAAAACAATAAACATGTACCAGCTATTTCAATGCAAAGTGACCCTGGAACTAATGAGGGAAAAAACACAAAGATAGTGTATGTAAGGGATGATGACCAAATTGTGGAAACTGTTCCTTAGCTAGAAAGGCATCTAGAATTAACTGGCCAAAATTAAATTGATGTGAGAACTGTTCTTGCTGGCATATCATTGAAGGTTGAACAAAAAAATGAATTCCAAATAACATAAACCAACTATTTCATTGTAGCCAAGCATGATGTTTTTGTTAATATTAAAAAAACACAATACCATTTTATATGGAAGATTATTTTAATAGGGTATAAACGATGTTTTGTGTTAATATTTTAAAAAACACAATACCATTTTATATAAAAGATTTTTTATTGGGCATACGAGTTTTGGTAATTTCTGTTTCTGCCTCACTATGTGAGGAACAACTAATACAGTCCGACCTTGTTTAATGGAAAATTATAATTTTTATTTAGCACTTACGAGATGAAAACATGGAACTAAAATCCAAATTGGAAGCTGATGTGCTGCAAGTTGGCACCAATAAAAAAGGGAACTCCTTATTTTCTGAGGTATTTTTATAACTCACTTATTTAGAATGCTTAAAGTGAGAATATTTATGGCATGAATTTGTTTCAAACTACTGCCTTTATGCTACACTCTGTACCATGGGGTAGTGCAGTATTTCTACCGACCCGTAATACAGAACATGTGATGACCAAGTGCTGATATTTTCAATCAAAGATTTTACCCTGCACATATATTTAAAACTTAAAATTTGTTCTAGTAAATCAGACAATTTCGGATCATATGTTTGCCGACTTTACAGCCTCAAATGTGGTCTGTATATAGTCTAATCAGACAATTTTGGATCATATGTTTGCCGACTTTACAGCCTTCAAATCTGGTCTGTATATAATCTAATCAGAAAATTTTGGATCATATGTTTGCCAACTATACAGCCTTCAAATGTGGTCTGTATTTTTTAGCCATGGTGTACATCAGGGCTATGAATATTCATTTTCCTCAGTATTTGTTGCTTTAGCCTTCTCTTCTAAGCTGTTCTTAGTAAGCATATTCTTCCCCTTGTGTGTGTGGAAAACTACTTGAGTCTTTTACAATATCAAATAAAGATTTAAACCTTCACACTAAATCACATTCTGTAGATACACACTTAGACTTAGATCCTCCTGCGCCGTTTGGCGCATTGAGCAGCAAGCTGTTGCCACAAAGATGTGCTTTGTGTTCCTCTATGAAAGTGTGGCGCTAAGTTGTATGAGAATATCCCTTTTGCACTTTCCTTGTATTGGCCTCCATGTCATGTGAAATTCTATTCGGTGGTCATGTCCCGCAAACCTAATGCCACGCTCAGTAACAACCTCATTAAGTGGTCGACTCCCAGTTTGGCTTAGGATTTCCTTGTTTGAGAGCCGCTCTTTGTAACTGACTCCTTTAGACTTAATATAAATTAAGTTTCCAAAGCTTTGATAATAATGAAGTTTCTACAACTATGAATTTTATGTTGTTAAAATAAGTAGGATGTTTCTGATGTTAATTTAACATTGATCTGATCCTTCATCCAGGTAGATGATAGAAGAGTTATAGCTGAGACCAAAATTGTCAAACTTGAGTCATTTTTAAAAAAATTGGAAGAGCAGCTGACAAAGGAACAAAAAGAGAACAAAAGGCTGAAAGTAAGTGTCCCCACCCCTGCAAAGCATTATTTGACCCAGTTACTCATCACGATGTACATTTTTTATCAGTTATATTCTATGTCTTGGAATTATGGCTCAAAGAAATATTATGTTTTGTGAACTGGTAAAATGTAATGACTTGATAAACTCCAAGCATAAGATGGTGTTAAGCAAAGTACAACTTAATATACTAGTACTCTCAAAAAGTTCCCCTTTCAGACCTTGTGGTCTATAGGGAAGATGATGTAAAGGTCATCTGTTTCTGTGGCCTACGGTGTATGAGGGTGTCATGTGGCTAGCACAATGACCAACCGCCATTACTTTTCCCTAACTAATGTCAGGTACTCATTAGAGCTGGGTGGACTCAGAGGCGCCCAGAGATCCCCGGTTTGGAAGTTAAGGACTTTATCACTCTGCCAATGCACCTCGGTACTCTCAAAGAATGAAGCTCAATTTTGTCATATTTCTCTCCTAGCAAATATATATTTTTTTTTTTTTTTTTTTTTTTTTAACAAATACTGGATCAAAATACCAGATCCCTGTGTCTGTATATTTAGATCTTTATAACATTGCGCTTAACAGTCAGTACACTTACATCTGTGTACCTGTGGCATGTGTCAGTACTAAAATGTCTAACATTGATAACTATCAATAGTATAATAGAGTGGCTGCATATAACACATTAAATCATGTAGCTTAATAAAGTACAAGATGGATACATGTAATGTAACAAATTAATACATTAAATGACTGCTTATAGAATAATAATTAAACGAAAATTTTTTTTTTGCTTTGCTTTACTTTGAAATAAAACAAAAAAGGTCCTAAAGGTTAAATGCTAATATAACTCATTGCTACACTATTTAATACTGAGTTTTAAAAGTGAATTTCTTACAAGAAAATAATTCCTCTTCAATGCTTCCAATTTGTTTCACAAATATTTCTTTCTTTCTAGCAACAAATTCTTTTATTAAGGCAAACAGCCAGCACTGGCTACTCTGAGGACAGTGTCAAAGGTTTCATGGCAGAACTAGCAGAAAGCAAACGAAAGATTATCCAGTTGACAGAAACATTGCAGAAGAAAGAACTAGTGCAAGTAGGTACACAGAATCATTTTCTTTCTTCTTTTTTTAAATCATCTCATGTGATGGTATCCAAGAAATTATTTATTTTTTGTGTGTCTTAAAAAGTTTTTTTTATTCATTTGATCTGTTACAAATGAAATTGTTTACTTGAATGACTAATGTTAAGATATGCTAGTTTAGGATAAAGGAATTTGGCACATAAAAAGGAAGATTCATTTTGTTTTGTGTATTTTTTCAGGTTAGGTTTTATATAGCAACAATATTGGCATAATAAAAACAAAGACAAGAGTTAAATATGAAATTAAGAAAGTTTATATGTTAGTCTCTTTCGAGACAGTCAAGTTTGGTGAATTGAGAAGTTTTTGGACTTCATTATTTGGTAAACATAGTATTCCCTTTAATACTGGATTCAATGTTTAAATCCTCAACTTTCTTTTCTCATTCATTGTTGGACTTTTCTCTGTGTTCTTTTTTTTTTGTTGGGAGGAATTAGTTGTTACCTCCACCTGAACATAGCCAACACTCTACTCAAAACACAGTGAAGAGGTTACCAACACTAAAGATTTGAAGTTCAAAGATATTTTTATTAATAGACTTTCTTTCCTTGATAGTTTTATTTTCGTTTCGGAATTCTCTAGTGGGAACTAAGTTGGTCTGTTAAATCAGATCTATTTTGGCACGTCTCATCTTTTGATTAGTTTCTTCTCTGTTTTCATCAGAAACAGTTTTGTCCTGTTTTAAAAGATGCAAACATTCTTTCAGAAAAAATGAGTGTAGTTTTGTTATAAAATAATGGCACAATTTCTGCTCTCTCTGTAGTGGTTGCACTTAGGGAGAGACATAGACCTAAAGATTTTGTTTTGGATTGTACTTGGGAGTCTCCCAAAAACTGCAGTCTAGAGTACACTGTAACCTAACATGGAAGGGGAGGTGTGTTATTAACATCTGATCTCAACAGATAAGGCCTTCACTTCGAATAAAACCTAAAGTACAGGCTATTGTTTAGATCAAGTTAAGAGTTCATTAATGAATATCATTATAATTAAGCAAATCATATTGTGGAGTATTTTGTGGCCATCGCAGTGACGTTAAGGTCTTAGACATTCTCGATTTAAATCTCAGCTGGGTGCAGGAATCTCCACTAGCAATTAAGTCTAGAATGTTCAGATTGTGTACAGTAGCTCTCTCAACTAGAATTTAGGGACAAAAGTGTCTAAATGGAGATATTATTATAATAGACTTTTTATTAAAATACTTTGTTACTTTTTATCAACTATTTCCTGTTTGTACTCAGCATGAACCAAGAGAGTTTCGGTTGCCTTCATTGGACATTACAAGTGAGAGTGACAAGTTGTATATCAAGTATTTACAAGACATCATTCAAGACAATAAGTAAGTCACTGAATACACTTTGTAATAAGTTGTATATCAAGACATCATTCAGTACATTAATTCATTGAATACAATTTGCAATATCACCTTTTTGGTAGATTCATTTTGGGGTTTGACCAAAGACCATTATAAAAAATTAACGTAAGAGTTCAGTGCATTTCATGCATGAGAATGGTATCTAAATGCTAACAGCAGAAAAAACAACAACATAAGTCTAGCTAAATTATGTCTAATCACCTGCTAATGGGTCTTAAAATGAAAAATTGGAGTCCAACTCCATCTTTGAGTATATAAAAAAGAATGTTTATCTCATCTTGCCTCATATTCTGGAGTATTTCATGTTCACATTTATGTAATGATCTTATTTTTATTTTTTTGCGAATCTTTAAACAATTTTATCGACTTATCTCCATCTGTAGGAAAGAATTGGACTTAAAACTTCAGGAGCTCCAACAAAAAGACTTACAGCTGAGAAGAAGTGAATTGCTTATAGCTGAGGTCAAAATGGAGAAGACAAGTCTGGTCCATGAAAGAGATAAATTGAAGTCAATGAATGCTCATTTAAATGTCAGCTTGCAGGAGCTGCAGAGGAAACATGAACCAGGTGAGATGCAAGTAACTGAGAACGCTTCTGTTTCATTTTTTTCCAAATGTTTTTGTTACTTTGATTTGAGAGTATTGGTAGTCGGTATGGTCAGTCTCATTGCGCAGTTAATTTCTTTATTTTTCTTAAAATTATTTTACATCTCTTGTATTTACTGTTAATTTGTGTTAATGTAAAACTTATTATTATTATAGCTTTTATATAGCGCTACTTTCATGCTTATAGCATGCTCAGAGCGCTTTTGGTCCAATCTCATTTGTGGACCAGTGGGGGGAGGGGGTATCTAGGAGTAGGTTTTCCGTGCTGCCTCTAGGCGCTCAGTAAATGCAACTCTGCCCGAGTCGGGTGTTGAACCTCGAGCCCCCTTCTAGGTAGCCAAGTTCAAGCGCACTTAGCCTCTCAACCACGCTTCCCACTAATTTTATGTTGTTATTGAATTTTATTGAGAATGAACTTCAGCATTATATTTTTGAACTTCCTGGACTCTCCAAACCTCAACTTGAGGCATATTTTTAGGTTTTAGACCCACCTTGCAAATTAGAATCGACTTGGGTCAATGATAATCCAAATTGTATTGGTCCAGCAACAGACTATATGTTGTAAATGTCTACCAAAGCTAACCTTTTGAAGCTAATAAATTATCCTGGGGTCTGATCACTTTCAGGGATGTGTAACATGGTCGAAGCATGGTAGTCTAAAGAAATTCCTAAAATTATGTGCTGCCTTTATATGATGGTTGGGTTTGGGTTAGCTGTTACTTACACTTTCATATCCAAATATTCTTTGCTATCATTTTCTCGTATTTGGATTTCTTCTAGCTTGAGTTTAAATCCCTTGTAGGAACTATTTAAGTTCTTTAAACATTACCACAAAATCTTGCTATAGCTGATGTTTGTACATTTTTAGGTTTAATGGTTAAGCCAGTCGTGTGTTCAACCCTTTGTGAAGGCACCAGGTTTCAATTTAATTTCAAGTTTGAAACGACAAATAAAAACTGAGTAAAAACAATTCTAAGTCATCAGTTGGGGACAGTAAAAGCAGCTTTGTTGATCCTTTGCCTAGAGTTGAAAGCTTAACATGCTAGCTCTTGAATGGACTAACCCTTATTGTCTTAGAAAGATATGAAGTTCCCCTAGCAATCCATGGGACAGATAATGTAAAGGTCATCTGTGTCTGTGGACCACAGTTAATGAGGGTGTCATGTGGCCAGCACAACAACAAACTAATATTAGGTGCACTCAAGAGGCACCCTAAAATCCCGAAATTAAAAATCCCAGTCTTTGCCAAGATTAAAACATAACATTGTTTAAGTACTATGAACACACACACACTGGACATGACCTTCTGACTCGCTGGACACATGCAGAAAATAAACAACTGTTACACTACACGCAACAACCAACCGCCTTTATTTTTCCCCAACTATCAGGTGGACACAGAGGCACCCAAAACATCCCAAAATTAAAAATCCCAGTTCGGAAATGCGCTTTACCACTCAGCCACCTCGCCTTCAGAAACATATGAGCTATCTAAAAGGTGTTTGTTTTTTCTCTACAGAATTGTTTAACCCTCCTTCTTTGGACAAAGTGAAAATCATTCAAGAAGAACCCAAAATGCTGAGTATATGCAACAGTATGGATAACATGGGGAGTAACTTTCAGAAAACTGGAATCTTGAAAGACATTGACCATTGTAAAGGAAAAAACAAAGAAAATGTAAAAGATCATGAACCTGGGAAAAGTTTTTCTGATGTAAACAAGAGTTCTCTCTCTTATGCTCCCATCAATCCGAGTTTGTCCCACACACAACCAAATGTGAAATTTAAGACAGTTACTTATCAAGAAGTGGAGGCGCCAACTGAATGCAAGCAGCAATAAATGATTGATAGAATTTTTTATTTATTAAAATGTTTGTTGTTTTTTGCAATGAATATATTATCAAAACAGACGATGAAGCCCAAAATGTTTTGATTTATTTGTGATTGTAGCATAGCTGAGATTGTCAGTGTCACTGAACAGGAACATTATTTTTAGCTTCTTTCCCAGTCATTTTCAAGATTAGAGAGAAGTCAAATAATTGTACTAAATCCAAGTAGTCTGTAGATCTGATGGTAGTTTTGATTTTTGTTGTATGTAAATTTAAACAAAATATATTGAACTAACTTGCACAGTACCAAGTAACAATAGAATTACAAAAATATAAAGCACCATACAAATTATTTACTTATCCCTTTTCATTTATAGATACTTTATTTTATAAGTGATCTTTCTTCCCTATGGCATTTATAATATGCAGCAGGTTGCCTGGATCAGTCAGAAATGCAATGGCTTAGCTGAGTTTAAGACTTATTAATATGCACTACTAGATTAACACATGGATACACATAGAACATAATTATCTTCTGTTTGATCTGTAATTTTTTAAGATACTATCACTGGCTTTTTGCTTTCTCCATGGAATGAACTCATGCTAGTGTTATTTGTTTAATAGTTTAACTGCTTAGTTGTCAACAACAGTCTTGTTGAAATTTGGTCTGTATTTTTAACCTTGTGTTATATCACATCTTCATCATCATTGCTTTGAATTCCTCGTGGAATGTAGGGCCTCAGAAAAAACATGCCACTCTCCAAGGTCTCTTGCTATTTTTTTTATGACTTCCCAGCTCTTTCCTCCGGTCCTCTGGGCTTCCTCTAGTACACCGCGTCGCCATGTTTTTTTTGGTCTTCCTCTACGTCTTGTTCCCTGGGGGTTCCACTCTAAGGCCTGTCTAGCTCTGTTCTTGGTATCTTTTCTAAGGGTGTGACCAATCCATCTCCACTTCATCTCTAAGATCTGCACCTCTATATTTTTCTGCCCACTCATTTCCCAGTCTGGTGTTTTCTACTTTGTCGTACCAGTGTATTTTTAGGATATTCCTCAGGGCATCTGTTGATGAAGGTCTGTACTTTTTTAGTTGTTGCTTCAGCTGTTATCCATGTTTCAAAAATATCACTGGTCTGTCTATTTAGTTTTGCCTTTACTGACCTGTCCACTCTTGTGGGAATATTGTGACGCTATTAGTGGTATGTGCTGAGACTGGGTTGTTGTCACGATGGTAACAAGTTTGAACCCCACTGTTTGTGCCACCCATGACGTCCTGAATTAGGATGCTGCTATCTCCATTTATGAAAGAATGTCCTAAAGTTGTAAAACTAAAACTTGTCTCCTACTGCCATTTGCTAGTCCGCTCAAGTGTACTTATGATAGTATACATACAAGAAAGGCATTTTCTTTTCTTTTAGAATATAGTGTTAGATCTGGCAAAATGTGCTGGTCGCATCTACATGGAATACTGCACTCATCCATAACCTGAATCGAAAACAGTCTTACTTTACTTTTTGTTTAAAGTTATTTTAAACTATTGTGCAAATAAGTCTCCCACTGGTTGTGCCATGAAAGAAATTCTACTTCAAATACTATTAGATTAATGTCTACAATACCTACTCTTTTTTTGTAAATGAGAAATCCTGTGACAAAATAAATTGTATTAAAGCCTACTTATCTTAGTCAATTTTTTGTATGCGACTGACTTATTATTAGTATAATTACACTATAAAATCAGTGAGCTTAATAAAATTACATCTTTGGTAGACTGAATCTCACACAATCCAAAGATGGCAACTGCAGGAGGCTTGGCCTAAAAAATTTATAATGTTGTCAAAACAGTGACATTACTACTACAGAGAAATTGGCTTGCTCTTACTAGAACAGTAGCTCGGGAGTGAGAAAGTGTATAAGTGCTTGTCTGGAATAATATAAAGCAGTTTAGAACTATCTCCAGGCAAGTGAATATTTCCACATCAGTTACTAAAAATATAAAAAAGGAATTTCAGCTTCAATTTGATCTTGTTTAAATTAATTCTACAATATTGGATATTTGTATGGAGAAATTAGTGTTTATGACACAGTATCAACTAATTAACACTTATGTTATTGTTTCATGTGTCATTTCATTTCACCACGGACCCAGACTGCACTCAAATGTAAATTGTTGAATAACTAGATGAAGAATCTGTTTTGTGAAGGCTCTCATCCAATCGCTGTATGTCCAATATATGCTTTGCTTTCACCTGCTGTCCGGCCACAAACTTTACTGTTAATTCTTTTATGCTGTTTCAAGCCATAGATATTGTCCAAACTGTATTGGTACTGCTTTTCAGTTTTGGAGAGCTTTTTTTTTAACTATAAGCCAGCAAAAGTGAGGCATCTGTTGTTTTTTAAATACTTGGTGGAAAAACTTAAAACATGAATCACTAAAATTTCTGATTGATGAATTAGAAGAATAGAAATGTCTGTGGTTTAGTTCTTAAAGAGGCATATTATAACACTAATTACACTGAGCCATATCAATGCTAAATTAGTACATATACTTAGGAAAAACTTAAAGGTCATAAATATCTTTTGTTAACATTTGAACCGGAAAGCTTGACATTAGGTTTAATTTATTTGTTTTGCAAAATAAGCTTGTCCCACCCAAACCTAAAAAGAGCCAGCCACTGCATATACCTATTATGAACACTCTTTTGTGTGACATGAGATTCAATGTATTGTGATGCTAATGAGTAATTGCCTTAGTTTTTATTCAAAGGAAACTTTTCTAAACTTTGCAACTTGCTGTTCTCTTGGAGAAGGTAGAATCTCTCACCTACATGTAGGGCCAGTCCTACAGATTGCAGGACCCTATGCGAAATGGATTGCGCATTCAGATCTGCCTTTTAGAGTTACTATTGACTAACAAAATATCGCTTTTGATTTTTTAAAGAGATCGAGATAGATCTATATTTACATGCCGCTGACTATTACAGAAAAATAAAGTATCGGAACTTCTGGTTTTGGTTAAAATTCCCCTTATTATTGTTATTAAATGAAAGCTGACATTTACCTTTTTTTTAATTGCGCGTAAAATTTGCATTTTCCATCTTGAATGGCACCCCAAAATGACAATTTTGTCTATTTTTTAGGACACGTTTTTGAGTTTTCAGGATATTTTAATAATTTCAGGAGATATCCAGGAGCTCCTCGAAAATCAGGAGGCAGCGGAAACCCTGTAATAGGTTAAAATGGTTTAATTTAATAGTTTGCAACTAGTGTTAGTGCGGGGCCAATGAAAGTGCGGGGCCCACTGCGGCCGCATAGGTTGCAGTGCCCTAAGGCCGGCCCTGCCTACATGGGTAGCATTATAGATGTAACAGATGCTGACATCAAAGCAAGGTTTGCCTTCATACAGCTAAAAAAAAATATTAGAAAACAGAAATTTCCTTGACAACAAATATTTATCCTTAACTCAAATCTTAAGGCCATTTTGCTATATGGAGCTAAGACCTAGAGAACAACTAAAACTAACAGAAAAGTGCAAACTTTCATTAACAATGATCTTTTGCAAAAATCAACCAATGATCTTTTGCAAAAATCAACCAATCAAATTCAAACTCCAGTAGAAGAAAAGATTAGGCACACTCTCTGCAAAGCACCATCTAGAATTACAAGGCAGGCATGAAGTGTAACCCACAAGGCAAGAGAAAGAGGGTGTCCTATATGGACCTGGCAGACACTTTAAAGTTTGGTTACACCCGGAAAAAGAAAGAATGGCCCAGGACAGGGGGCTATGGAGATATATTGTTGGCGACCCATAGGGGTGATGGATTGTAATAAGTGACTTGAACAAACTGTGAATAAAAAACAAAGAAGTAGTTTTGTTTTCATAGCCTTTAATTTTAACAGGCTCATTATAATATTTGTATGTAACACTAATAATAACAAAATCCCTCAATTCCTCACATTTCTGGGAGAATCAAACACAACATATATACATCACATGACACAAAAACCCAGCTCAATCTTTCCCACCCAACTCCAGCTAACACTCTCAGACACATACAAGTCTCACTAAACCAACAACAATGTACAGCTGCTGTTGTTGATTTCTCAAGCACAGCTTCGAAAGCAAAACCTTTCCCAAGTGTGTCCAACACACTTAGAAATAGGAAAGGTTTTATATCAAGTACACACTAAAAATATGACAAATTCATCATGAAAGTTTCTGGGCAAAACAAACAAAAAGAAAATGTAACAGTAAATACAATGTACAGTGAGTCTCTCAATATTCTATAAATAGTTTTGGTTATTAAGCTAAACCAAAAAAAAAAGACTACTAACAATTTTGTT
Organism: Biomphalaria pfeifferi; assembly: GCA_030265305.1. Lineage (NCBI taxonomy): Eukaryota > Metazoa > Mollusca > Gastropoda > Planorbidae > Biomphalaria > Biomphalaria pfeifferi. The sequence goes on along the minus strand of JASAOG010000030.1, from coordinate 3,566,365 downwards.
TATATTTCGTAACACAAAGTGACTAGAATATTTCCAGTTCACACTAAGTCAGATACTGGCTTTACATCATGATTGAAGTCACCATTACGAAAGAATGGGTTAAATTCACACACACAAAATACATTATTTCAATATTTGTTACATTTTCTGACTGTATGGTGACATTTGGACATGCCAAGAAATTCTTAATTTTCTATATCTCGATTTAAACAATCTATATTTCCCCGAATTCTAAATGAATTTAACTTGAATCTTCAGGTGCACATAAAAATAATCTATTTGTAAATTGTTTCTGTCTGATATAAACATAATGCCTGAGGTAATGGAAATTACAAAAAATAGTTATACATATACATATACAAAAATAAGGCAGTTTTTTATAAAGTTTGAACATAAGGTAGATATTCCTATCTTTCTCCACAAGTTTTAGAATGAATTTATATCGATGTCTTAGTGACAAAATAGAATTCTATATTAGTTACACTGTGGACAACTAAGAAACTTCAAATAAATTAATCTCATTACAAAATCAACAACCATATAATGGACTTAATTCAGAAAAACTTTTAAAAAACCCACTAACCAAATAAAAAAAATATGACTATACCCAATGCCCTAAATCAAATTATCCACAAAAAAAAAAAAAAAAAAGTAGCTCACATCGAATCTGTCAAGTTTTGAAAAAAAAAAAATCTTTTTTATATTTAAAATTATTGTTTCACTAGACAAGAGCACATATAAGTTTTAAAAAAAATTTTTTTCACAAAATTGTTTAAACCCCAAAATAGACACTGAACAGTAAAATGAATATTATATTTATGCCTAAAATGAATTATTGAAATTTTATAAAGTGAAAAATGATCCAGAGAATACTGTACCTCCAATGGTAACAAATAATTATCTTGTCAAGTAGAGCAACTTGAATTGAAACAACAAAGTCATTCTAGACTAAATCTGAATACTGATTAATAGAGCTCCCCATTCAATCTACACAATCTATAAATTACACCCTAATAAACATCAACTACATGTTCACACGCATAATTTTAACACACATCAAATCAAACCCAGGGTTGATATAAAACAACATATGATTGAAACATCAGAATTTTTCAGAAGCCAGATATTTAAATAAATCTTCCTCCATTCCCAATTCAAATCCCTTAATTTTGCTACTAAAACCAAATTTATTTGACAATTCCCCCCCCCCCCCCCAATTCTTCTACATTAGGTCTAAATAAGGCAACATATATAAGGAACAAATATTAGAAATATTTAATCTAACATTTATACACACTTTTGTTAATTAAGAACTATATTGCAGGTTTTAATCATAACTTACTCTATCTCAACCCTGTTGGAATATAACCTGAGCATGTTATATACATATATACTTAGTAGAATATAGTGTACATTTTGAACAGTATTGCTGTAGTGAGCTCAGTTAAACCTAACATCTTGATAGCTGCTAATTCAGAAACAATACAATTATGTAATCTTCAAAGCTGAAAAAGTAACTTCTTAAACACTGAGCCAATAAGAAGCACTCAACAGCAGGCAGACATTTCATTTGAACGAAAAAATGTTCTCACAGTATTCCATTTAAACAGACTACAAATCAGAGTGTAGTATCCTTATGCACTAGAGCTTTGAAGTACAAGTCTTGCGTGAATCTGTTGAACATTATTTGAACTTTTTTTGTGTGTGTTGCAGCTAAAACAAACAGTCATGCTCCAGATGAAATGTGACCCAGACGCTCCAGTCAGATCTAATCACTCACAGGCATCAAGGCATGCACCACTGCTTCATACGTTGCCATGACAATAGCTGTGTTAGGAATCTGTCGAATCAATTGAGTCCCTAGTCCTCGGTAAAGTCCTGCCCGTCCTTCTTCCTTGAAAACTAAGAAGAGTGTTTGAAAAAAGGAGTTGTAACGTGAGCCTTCCTCTCTCAAACGAGTCCTTGCAACCTCTGAAATGACATCAAAGTGTTTCAGTTCTAATCTAATTATATAAAGTAAAAGTCAAGTTCCCCTTTCAGACCTTGTTGTCTATAGGGCAGATGATGTAAAGGTCATCTGTTTCTGTGTCCTACAGTTAATGAGGGTGTCATGTGAGAGCTGGGTGGACTCAGAGGCGCCCAAAGATCCAGAAATTCAAAATCCCATTCTTCACCAGGATTCAAACCCAGGCCCCCGGTTTGGAAGTTAAGCGCTTTATCACTCAGCCACTGCGCCTCAATTCTAATTATACAAGGTAATGATACATTTTTTAAAAAGTTCCCCGAGCTCTTATTAAACATATTTATTACCATTCCCTGATCTCCAAAGTTATTGAGGATGTTATGAGGTCAGCACAATGCAATGTGTGATCAAGTGACATAAATGCTTGGTTGCCTATCAAGTGGGCTCAAGTTTAAAGCCAAAATCACATTGACGTGTTTGCTGAGCACCTAAACCTGCTCCTAGATACCAATCACCGGCTTATTATTACTAATTTTTTGTATTGAATTAGAACCAAGAATATATTTCATCTACTCAATGTTTAAAATTTAATGTATGTAATAGTAAAAAGTCTAGCTAAGACTTGCTTAACCTTAATTTTTTATTTTAAAGTCTGTCAATACCAAACTTAATGTTAGAGATTGCATAATTTTTTAACTGATTACATTTCAGATGTATTTGTACAATGATAAAAGTAAAAGAAAGCTACACAATATTTCTAGTAAACCTTTTGGATTTCAGTTTTCGATATTTTCCATATATTTACATACCAAAAATATTCAATAGCACATTTTCTTTCTTTTTCCCTAAATTAGGAAATAGCTGCATGAATGTGCTAAAGAGAAATAAGAGAGAGAGAGCGAGAGAGATGGAGAGAAAGCCTTCAAGGGCTAATAAGTATCTTATAGGGAAGTGTTAAAATGCAGACTATTTAATTGGAAGTGCAAAAAAAAAAAAAAAAAAAAAAAAAAAAAAAAGAGGAGGGGAGGTTTAGGCCAAAACAAACAATACCTTGCCTGGAAACATATCAATGAGTATAGCTGGTGTGACTTGCTAGTATTTCCATAAACAGAGTTATTTTTATGACTTAGCAAATCTATTTTAGTATTAATCAAATAGATGTGGGGCATGGTGGTAAGTGGTTAAGCTAAATAAGAATGACTCACCATGTGGATAACACAAACACGTGGCACATGTTTTGGAGCAGGCACCTGCAAGCATGTATTTCAAGTAGTCTGAGGTCAGGAAAGTTTCTTTGCTATAATCAATATCCCCATCAATGTCAGGCTCGACAGAATCTTCAAGCCTCTGATTGGCAGCAGCCAGCCTGTCATGATTAGTCTTTTGTTGAATGTGGGCCTTGATGGCCTCATAAATGACCAGATGGACCACAGTTTCACTGACCCCAAAGTAGGAAGCACTGATACCTTTGTAGAAGCCCTTGATGCCACTCTGTTGGTAGATCCTCCTGATACATTCCCGACATGTAAGCTTGTTCTCTGATCTAAACAAAAAGTTTTCAAAAAATATTTCAAATTTAATTTGTTTTCAATAAGAGATACAAATAAGAGAAACTCATCTGAAACAGTGTGTCCATATGTCTCAGGTTTATATAACAATTTCTAAAACTGAGGGTGCTGCTAACATGCAGCATTCAGAGGACACATTTTATTGAATCCCAAAATGTTCATGGCAACATAACCTTCTTCTCATTATGTCTTGCTCAAACTTTCATGACAGAAACTACTATCTATCTGTACCATCACTGTCTTCTTGGCCCAATAAGCTTTTATCTTCAGGGTCCTAATATCTGCTCTATTTTTGGAATCATTAAAAAGGAAATTTCTTCTCAAAGATAACTTGTTACAAAAAGACATTAGCTGGCTGGTGAGCTGGGTAATAGAATTATTATTCAGAAGTGCCCTTAGTAAAACTTTGCTTCTCATTCATCTGTTATTTAGATTTGTTTTATCCAATCAACAATACATACATCCAGTTCTAAATATTTACTAGGGACCCCAAGTTACTGCATTATAATAAAACTTATTTCAGTGTTGTGGAGGGTGTATGCAGGTTTTTGATGTATCGATGAGTAAAATTATAGCAAATCTTTTGTTTGTATAGGCTGAATTAAATCTGATGTAATCACACTTCCCAGTTGAGTTTTATGCTAAAGAGAGGTAAACGTTCCCCTTTTAGACCTCGCTGGAAATAGAAAATGTGTATTTGTTTTGAGACAGAGTTGTTTCTTGTTTAAATTATCATTGTTTCACTTTTGTTTCTCTATACATCTTCATTGAAGCGAAATCTGTGCATATATTGCCAAATAACAGTTATGTTCATTCTTATTTAAAAAGAAGTTTGTACAAGTTTTATTCAAGTTCTGCAAGTTTTATTCAAGTTCTGCATTTAGTATATAATATGTCTACAATGGTTTTAGTTGGGCTAGCTGTCTGGGGCTAGGACCTTTTTTTAAACAATTAGCCCCCAACATGTGTGCACACAGGATCAAGTGCCCTCCAGTAGTAGTGTTGTTTTGTACTACAGTGAAGTGAAGAGTTCTTTCTAAGTTCCTATCCTGACTTTGGTGTATTCATTTACAAATATGCAAGTCTTACAATGCCTTATTTTAAAAAGAAAACTGCCTACATAAGTAGTGTTGCTAGTTAGCCCATTCATAATAACATCAAACTGAAGTGAATACCACTGCAGCATTTGAATCTTTCTATCCATATTCAACAGATAGTATCTCTAGCATCTATCAATCTCAAATCTTTCATTCAAAGAAGAAATAGAGTGTGTTTTTTTTTTCATGGAGTTGCTCAGGTGTGTCAGCCTTTCTCCCCCATCGCTCCCAGTGTGTCATGCCAGGTCATGTTTTTATGTTGTCAGTTTACGTGACCTCGGGCGCATAAAATAAATACTTTACAGAATGGCGAACTCTGCTGTCTAAAAATAAAAAAGGAAGGTTACAGCTTCAAGCAAGACTGCTTAGTTTCCTATCGCGCGTGTATTTCAAGACAATATTTAAATCTGGTTTAGAATCTCTAGACGTAAACACGATTATTAACCCTTCACGGCGCGAGTAAGAGCGGGCATTGCTTGTACTTGGTTAGCCTTGACCTATTTCTCTACATGTCAATAGTTTTGTGTCGAAGCAACACACACATTTGATGGCCTACGTGAGTCTACTCCAACACAAGGAACCCCTAACAACAAATATATCTAACGGAAGAGACAAAAAAGCTACGCGTAACGAGAGAACATAAAAGTAATTCATATCTAGCCAACTGCCCTACTACACACATCTCTTTAGAAAACAAATGGCTGCGCTGGGTCAAGGGATATTACTCTCACAGAATCGGCAGACGTGTTTACATCGACGAGTGCGACACAATATGATTTGATAAAGTCTTATGATTAGTCTTATGATTTGACTAAGTCTGCACACTTTTTTCACCCACCCACATTCAAAATGCTATTTGTTTACCGATTTCTTTATCAAAACTAATTTGATGTGTATTTAGTAAGACGAAAAACTAGATCTATAATTACACGCATAGGACGTAGTAATCTTTTTTTTTAAAGTAACGTCTGTATTTTATAAGATAATTATTGACCAATCCGAGAACAAAGCTGGGTAAGCCGTGAGCTACTTTTCAAACTCTAATGTCGGAGACGGGAATGAATTGTAGGTAGGGCAGGGGTTCTCAACCTGCGGGTCGCGACCCCCTTGGGGGTCGAATGACGATTTGCCAGGGGTCGCCCAAGACCATCGAAAAGTGTCTACTCTTCTATTGCTGTACGTGTGTGTGTGTGGAAGGAGGGTCGCGGCAGAGTGGTGGATTGTAAAAAGGGGTCGCCGAGCATAAAAGGTTAAGAACCGCTGAGGTAGGGGAGACAATGTCTCACCTTTTTCTACCTGTGTAGTCTAGAAACATCACTTGGCTCTAACGTGCAAGCGTTGACCCAACGATACAGAAATAACCTCCTAACCTTGAAAAGCGAGGAGTCGAGAATTAGAAGTAGGGAACCAAAAAACACTATCTACACAATAAGCGGCTCTATGGCCAATAAAAGGTTTAACAAAAAATAGTTATTTACATACAATTACATACAATTGAAGGAATTTTTTTTTTACAGCGTGGAGGAAAGGCCGATACTAGCTGGTTCATAACCTACTTGCCCACCAGCGGACTACAGTACTAAGAACAAGGTGACACGTGTAGGTGAACTGTCATGTTGACGTCTGATAGACATTTAACGTGAGGACTCGGAACTAGATCTAGATGTGTAGGAAATGAAAAGTAGGTCGGGTGTATGAAACCAGCACAGAACCACACTCCCTTGTTTGTTCAACACTTGATCTGATCTAGATCTAACTCGGTATCACACGCTCATACAGAACAGTGTTACACCAGAATGAATGCATAGATATTATACCCAGTGCTGCATTTATTGCTTCACCATTAGTTTCGCACAAGTACAGTATATCAGCCCTATTGTTTGTTAGTGTTGACTTGAGGTCAACAATGAAGTCCCGAATGAGGTCAAGTGACAGTACTAGTGGAATGTATGTATGAAAAGATCTGCCAGCGAGTGGGCCACAATGCGAAAAGGGGGGGGGGGGGAGGGGGGCACTTTCTTTTATTATTATTATTTAATTCGTAGACTTTAAAAAAAAAAGTAACACACGCTCTTACTACGGTGACTTTAATTTACTCATCACCAATGTTGTACTTTATACATTTATTGTATTTTGGTTGCTTTTATGTCTCGTTTAGTGCTCTCTGATACATTTGTTAGGGATTCTTGAAGATTTTTTGTTTGTTTCTTTAAGCCAACAAGAAACGCATATCCCTGCAAGTTCAATTTCAGTTCTGCAGCCAGACAATAATACTTTTTGCCATATGGCCAAACACAGCCATCGCTTCTACGTAAAGAGAATTGAGAATTAATGTTAACTGATTGGTGAGAGGAAGGCGAAGATCAAGGTGGTTGTTAGACATCAATTACAATCAGAGTTTGAAGTTCAATGAAACAGAACGTCAGGGTGCTGTGAAGACCAGTGCCAGTCTATTGGGCATTGACAATACAAAGCCGTAATATACCCCCCCACCACCACCACCAAATTAATTCAGTGTTATCAATCAATATTATGGTTTAAGGGACATTGGGGAAACTATTCAAGGGAAACTATTCAGATCGGCTCACACAAGGTCTGACATGACCAAGTTTGGTTCAGTGCATGGTACTCTTCAAACTCTACCCATGGCACACACGCCCCCCCCCCCCCCCCGAAACACAGACTCATCTAAGTACTTACTTCTGATCTAGCTGTAACCTTGTTTTCACAAACCATATTGGATTGGTGCAAGTAGCCGCAGATACACCTGGACAGAGAGAGAGAGATCAACATTCTAATCACTTTCAGAGGCAGACGATCAAAACATATGTATCAACTCTCTAAACTAAATTGTTTTCACAGTCTCACACCACGGATAAGAAACATTCAAACTAAATTGATCTCAAATTAAATTGACATTGGTGCGTGCATTTCATATAGACTATTTTTTTAAAACGTAATCAAAAAATCAATCTGGTAGTTGTCAACACATATAAATGCATTAAACTAATTAATTGAGTTTGCATTTTTTTGTTTCAACTAGTAAACAAAGATTGATCTAACTAAAATGTAAGCGATGTAGGTTTCAGCTTTAAGATATATTTTTTAAATATAGGTGTCAGTTGTTCAAGTTGTCTATTGTTTCTTTATTCTATATTTACAAATCAACAAATGCATGAAATAGGAACTTGTTGACTTGGGAGCAGTATTGTAGAAAGAGAACCAGTACCTGCAGCTACTGCTGAACACAAGTGAACTAAATGTGTGTCTGGAGTGATGACTCGGTTGAGTGCTTGCTTACAGTGGGCGTAGGCACCGAAATAGATGGCTCTGAGGACACAGACGGGTACACAAGTTTAGCTGACAAACTACACACTATAATGTACATGTGTTGCCTACGTGCAAAAAACCACTCACTACTAAAGTAAGATAACCTCGTCGTGTGTGTGTGTATGTGCGCAGACGTGAATATGAACAACAAAACCAGACCTCTAGAAGCAGCAGACAATATTAAAATATGTTATTAACACTACATCAAGGGGTTACAATTTCCATTAATCAAACACTTAAAAAAGTTATTTCATGTACATGTGGACAAGACTTGGCAGGGAGTTTTAAGAAAAAAAAATCATTTAACACAAACAATCAATAACGCGACTGCAGAATGTATTTATTAAGAGCTGTTCTATTTTTAAATGTTTTGAACATACGACTTTGACTTGGTTTGAAATTTTACAGTCACGCGCAACAACAGCCCATATGTACCAAACGGACAACAACACATAGAAAACAAGGCGTCACGTGACCAGACGAAAACAAGACTCAATATATTGGCACACACTGCTGGCATGTAAACAATACAACTGGCGAGCCATGTTTTGAGACGAGAGGAGTGCGCAGTTTGGGTGCAATATCCTGGCCGAAATCTTAAAGCACACTATTATTGTTATCGCTTTATGTTTTATTTGTTGCGTGATCTGATGACGAAGCATGCTAAAAAAAAAAAAAAAGTGCAGTCAGAAGAAGAAACAGTTAAAAAAAAAAAAACAATTGTAGGAAAAACACATGCTACGCCAAAAGGAATAAGCTACGAAAAGTAGGTCACGTATGCCTAATGAATGAAGAACGAACGATATGTAAGAATGCTTATGAGAACACAAAACAGCTCGATCTAGATCTACTCTATCTAATGATACAACAGATAAGCGCTCTACCATTTTGCACGAGCAGGTCATTTAACGAGATATAGACAAGATCAATATCCGAAAAAAAAACTGGATTTAGTTTAGATCTGACACCTCTACAAGAGGTTGGGGGAGAATCCCTACCTCAAAGAGCCTTCTATTGACTGGCCAGAAGACAGACCATTTGATTATGTGGCCAGCGATTTGCGAAGTTATGCAGTCACGGCCAACAGAAAACAAGAATTACTAAATCAGCCTCCATTTGGGTTTCATACGAGACCCCACGAGGCCAATCTCACGAGCGGTCACCAGGCTCCCTGACCAGAAGCTTACCAAGACCCTCATCGGATACACGTGGCCAGGAAAACAAATTGATAAATGAACGCTGAAGGGGACAATACCGTATAAACAAGGACACACAATGGTAAACATTAAAAACTAGTTGTAAGTAAACAGGACACGTCACAACACGAGAGTGCAGTGGTCATTGAGAGAAGACGGTGAAGAATCCAAATGTGATGAAACACAGACGCATGAACCATGCATCCCCCACTAGCAGCCACATGTCGGTTCATGGTTCGAGTCCTCGTAGGAGTCTATTTTTCTAAATATTTACTTCACCACTGTACTCTAGTGCTGCTATTATGTTTACATTGTTACATGTTGTGTTGACTCATTGTTTGTTACAGCACCAACGCTTCCACTAATGTCTAAGCTGTAACTAGACTGTCAGTAACTGAATAATAAAACGAACAGACAATATTAATTATAATCATATGTCTCCGACAAAGTGACTTTTCGCAATAGTTAACCATTCGCGCAAATGTACATATAAAACTCCATGTATCTTTTCTTCCATGACATTATACTTGGACAGAAAATTCCTTCCACTGTCCAATGAGCGTTAATAAAAAAACAAAAAAACTCTTGTAACATTAGCATTTTCCCAGGGACACAAAAAAAAATGTTAATGAATAACATGTTTCGTTTATACAGCCTTGTATGAGTTAATTTTGTATTAAATTAGTACTAGACCAATAGATTTGAAATGTAACTGGAAAAAAACAAAAAAACTATCAAACAGAAGAACTTGGACTGTGTGGCCTTGCTATTGTCACGTATGGACTTGATGATCTAGGGCCAGTGTCGTGACGAGCCCTTCATCTGGCTCTAAAATCACTTCTCAAAGGTGCAATGACACACGACAGTGCTGGGAGGTCGACAACTAGGCACAAGCACCAGAATCTATGTCATACAGACCCCAACATAGAACACAGCGTTACTGTCATATTCTGGTATGTTTATAACAATAAATACAAGAAAGATTTGCAGCTTAAAAAAACAAAAAGTCATCAAAGTGGTTCTTGTAGGAGATAAAGCGCGATCTTTTATCAATATATAAGTAGAGTATATTTATTTGCATTCAGTCCAATTTAGCCACGTGGTGCTCTATCTCTTCTATATAATTTACGATCTCATGTTTAATTCAACCCTAACCCAGCTTCTCTAAGTCAGTCAAGGTCAGAAGAGTGTACAAAACGATAATTCGAAAATGACGTCAAACACAAATGAACGAATGGCTACAAAGACCTTCATGACAAAGGCCCATCAAGGCCAAATTCAAAATCATCGACTGGGCTCAATTTTATGTCGCGAGATATGTATAGAATTCAGCAGACTTGTGCAGGACTGTTACTGACAGGCACGTTTAGGGTTCACTTTAAGTGTTTCAGAAAGGTGAATGTCTACAAAATACTAATTGTGGCCATAAAACATTTTAAGCTAGCCTGTTGACAAGTAACCAGAATAGGGACCTAACCCTTACCCTCAACCAGATTCCTGGTGCTAATTAGTTCTGGGCGAATTCATGGATGTCCCAACAAGCGTCAGAATTTAAACCAGAGACTCTGTTCTGCGGCCAAGAGCTTTACCAGTCCCCAATTTTTCTTTTAGGCTTTCCTTAAAGAAGTCTTTTAAAAAACTTTTTGAATTGTATTTTAGTTGCGCGGTAGATTTACACAGAGAGCGACCTACAAGTTACGTCATTGCATAACAATGTAGCAGCAGATGTCCAGGAGTCTGTTATATAGGTTAGTGATCACTCTGCTCCCAACACTCCAAAAGACGACTACGATCTATAAGTGTCTTAGTTTGGTTCTAAGCCCTAAGCCAAAAACTAGATCCATCACGTGTGACAGTATTGGTAGTGCGCGAGGAGTAGAACTCACATGTAGTTTTGAGCAACCCAAGCTGACCTAGACATCTAGACTAAGCCAGACGTTTTGATTTTAATCTTACAATTTCAGAAGTAGGCTAACATCGCCTAGGCCTAGAATAGACCTGCTTGTTATTTTTATTATGTTGTACTTCAAATTTCAGTGTCTGAAGGTCTTATGTGGGAGGCAAATGTTAACTACACACTTGTGAAAGAACACTTATAAACCACACGAGAGGAATGAACAATTCTTTAAAAGCAGACAGAACAAAGTATAAATAAATAAAGCTTGGATTTAGTCTAGATCTATCTAGACTGAAGATTTCAGCTCAAGTGTAAAGTGCTTTTGAATGTATGGTTTTAACATAGCCACGTTTCAATGCAATGTTTAATAAAGAAATAATTTTAAAAAAAAAAAAAACAGGGCCAACCTAAGAGATTTATTTTGGCCGCCATTATGATAATGCAATCACTGACTTCCCGCTCAGAACACTGAACTCCCCTTCTCAAAAGTATTCAAACGAACCTTTAGTTTTAACCTTGATCAAAGGAGGCGCTGCTAAATATACATTGATAAGAGTTTCCACAACAGAGCCACAGTGAAACAAGGTAGCGAGGGGGAATAAAAAAAAAAAAAAAGGCCTACCGACAAGAAACATGGTGGAACAAAGTTAAAAATGGAACTGTTTATGAATTCCAATGTCCTCTAGCTCTAAGTTGAAAGATATTTAGATGTACCTAATAGCTAACAAAGGTTGAGTACATAATAATAAGTCATTTCCATGCTCTATATTTTTTACATTACATGGGTGATATAATAATGAAAATGTTTTATATTTTGAGACTTTTATCACCAACAGAGAGCAATAGACAAACAAAAAACAAGGTTACAAAGACAGTTTGTGTGGAAACAAACTCAAAATCGGCCCCCGAAGTGGTCCACCCAGGCAGGTTTTAATATTTTCAGAAAGAACATCAGAATGAAATTCTATCAAAGAAGAATGACAGAGAAAGAAGGTTGACAGATCTTGTGTGGTGCCCCAGCGGTCCAGCAGACCAAAGGATAGGTGAAAGTGAATGTTAAGTTAGATGTGAACCAGGCCTAACTGATGTCTTATAATGAATATAATATCTAATTGTTTTGTAAAGGGTCAATCTCTTATTCAAATCCTCAAGAAAAAAAACATTTCCATAAAAAAAATAGTTACTTGTACTATATCCATTGTGGAACACTGCCGATCATGCGATAATATGAAAAACTACTTATTAATTGTTGTTTTAAATTATGTTCAACTTATATGTTTACTAAAAAGATTTTTTCTCTAAAAAAAAAAAAGAACTTGTGTAAATGTAGTAGTAATTATGACAGAACTTACATAACTTAGCAATACAAATGTAATAAAAAAAATTGCTTTACAAAAATCTAAAACCATTCGCATAAATATGTTAAAATATAGCGTCTTTTCTCCTTTCAGGAGCCGCTAAAAAAGGTAAACGATAATCGTGCACAATTACACATCTAAGGGTGTAATAAATTATTATGACTTAAAACCAACAGAAATTTAATTGTACAACTTAATAAATTTTCAAAGTACCAAGCATGGTTGACAAATATACTGTAGATATACTATACCCATGCTGATATGATAGCCAAACTAAATTATAAGATAAGAATATCATCTAACAGAGGACAAGCTGTGGAGTTAAAGATGGCTCCTCTCCAGGACTGGGTGCATTTCATTTAATACAGTGATACCAAAAATGATACCATTTGATTAATTCACCAGACAGCAGTACCAGGTGGAGTAAGGCCATGGAGACAGATGCCATAGTGCAACATCTGGTTAGATTTGTAAAATAATTATTTGATAGCCCATTTCCTGTCTCCATCTAATGATTCAAACACATTTATTTAAGCCTTTGACCAATGCAAGGATAGTTTGGCAGAAAAAAAAAGAAAATGTCAAATAGTATTAGACAGACAATTAAAAACTGTTAGTCACAGTTTGTAAGAAACGTGATTTTTAACAAAACTTTTCTTTTCTGGGATATCAATGTCACATGCAGGATTGTACTCTTAAAATCATACAATGTAGTTGCTAGGTTCAAATATAAATAGACAGAGCCTTGACTTGGAAAATGTATCTACACTGATGACCACAGAAAAAGAAAGCCCCAAAATAGAAACCTCTAAAGTGTAACACTAAAACTCAACTGTCCATGTCATGTGTATGAGAAAAAAAATATAATAGAAATAAGTCTAAAACCGTGTGAACATGTTCTATGCATGATTAGAGAAAACTTTCTAACAATTACATATTTGAACTATTTAAATAAATAAAAACATCTTTTTTTAGACTGGATATTCCACCTTGGTTGAGACAAAAAAAAATTTATATACAGGAGATTTCTTTGAGTCAAGCATACAGAAGGCTGTCCAGATATGATTTATCTAGTCTAATAATTGTTAATTTAACATTTACATTTCTTCAATAGATTTTAACTTAGACTTAAATGTAAACGAATGACTTCCCTACTGATGTTGAGAACACTAAGTGTGTAAATATTTCAGTATATAAGCTATACTTAAGTTATTATCAATTATACCATCTTCTACCTTCAGGGACTGTTTCTGTTATTTCATTTTTTTTTTGTTTTTGCTTTGATGACTGCATTACTGGGGCTTAACTTCTTAATGAATGCAAGACATGATTATATTATAACCAATTTTTACTATTTCAATAAGTCTTGAAAAAAAAAAAATAACTATGGGGAAAGAACCCCAAAAGCCTACATGCTAAGTATTTCCATTGTCAATTAAAAATACATTTTATTTCTTACAAGCCTGTTAAAACTACAAATTATCCCAGTAAAAAATGTCTATTAGTAATGAAAAACAAACAAGAAATACTTAACAAAACATAAACCAATGAATCCCAGTGCACACAAAAATCAGGCATTTACAATGATTTTCAGTTACGTATAAATAGACAGTAACTTGAACTACTTTTCTGTTTTACTGAAACTGGGTTATCTCTCTCTTGGTATAATTCCAGCATTAACTCCTATCCCTCCTGCTATAAAATCATCTTAATTCTTTTGTTTACTGTCTATACACCAGCTGAAGGGGGGTGGGGGAGGTAAGTCATTTTGCTGTACTCTGACAGAAGAGGCATGGGTACATTTTTCATGAACTTGTAAGAGTTACAGTGCGTATGCTGGCTTTGAATGATGAAGTATAGAAGAAAAGAAAAATGATAGACTGTCATTGAAAAGTAAAATCCTTGAAAACAGGTTTAAAGGAGGATAATAAGCAAATAAAATACAAGCAAATAGGAGAGTGTAAGCATGTTAAATGTCTCCCAGTAAATTATTACTGAAAAAAAAAAAAAAAAAGATTTTTTTTTTCTGATCGAGTTTTTTTAAAAATGTATGATCCATGTACTCACCGAGACGGAGCTACTCCAACCAAAGTTGGTCCAAGACCTTTAAAGAGACCCTTAATGCCCTCAGTTTTTAAAATATGCCTGTTAGAAAAAAACAACAGCACATAATTCTAATGTCTATAAAAGAAATCTAACAATTTGTGCTAGGAAAAAAAAACCATTATTAATGTGAAAACTTTGAACTAAAAAAAAAAAAGAATGTTGAAAAACTTACTTCAAGCAGCTAACAATTTGAAACTGGTGCTTCTTGTATTTGCTAGGGTCAAGAACTGCATCGTTGTGAACAACTTGACAGCCGTGTGTACATGTACTGATTGCCACTACTTGCTGGGATGGCAACAAACGCAGAGCAGCATGCACATTGACCTGAACAAAGGAGGACACTGATGATTGAAGCCTAGTTTTGACTACCTCAAGTGGACATGTCAACACTGCTCCAGTGGTTCCAGCCGTGCTTAAAAAAAAAGGAAATATGACCATGATAATATTTCTATATTATTTATAGATGTGCGCTAAAAAATGTACACGATTTTTTATTTTCTTGTTAGTTATTAGACTTACGATATAATTAACTTTACTTATCCAGGTAAAAGTAAGGACTAAATGATTTTGTTTGGTTTAAGGCATTCATAAATAAAATATTTTTGATCCCGTTTTTCTGTCTCTACTAATGGAACAGACTACACACCTACAAAAAAAAGCCACTAAAACCATAATGATGTATAAGTGTAGAAGTGAAGCGCTATTATTTAGGGGTTGATAATGTCACAGAAAATAATTTAAAATAAATGCACAAAAAAAGGATAAGATATCCAGGATCTTTTGTTAAAAAAAAATAACAAACTTGCATCTTACCAAAAAAAATGTACAAATCTCTCTTTTAAATCATACTTATAGATTCTATTTTTTTCTCTTACCAATATAATGATTAGTAATAAATTTAAGATAGCTTGGCAGTGCTGACGAGTGTTACAATATTTAAACTAGTTAAAAACGTAATTTAATTCCAATGTAAAGAAGATTGTATTGCAAAAGTAGTTACGAAGTGAGTATCATGTTATTTTAATCGTTTGACATCTTGTTATTTCGTCTCTCAGTTTCTACATTTATAAATATCTACATTGAAACTGAAATATTTGTGAATTCAAGATTTATGACAAAAAAATAATGTTATACGCTTACAACTAGCTGTCTGGAGCTACAACCTAACACTACTCGAAATTAACAGTTGGTTTGTATCTAATGAAATCAAGCCAGTTAGCTACCCTTAGTAATTATACCTGCTAAGTAAATAAACTATTGTGAATTAAACATAATTTTTTTTTGTTTTAATCTTTAGCTAAACCTATTTCTCTTTTAGTTTTGATTTACTGCAAAATTATTCTGATGTCTTTTTGATGTCAAACATTTAATTTAATGTTTGGCAATATGTTTTATATCATTAAACATCTAGATACAAGTTACTTTAATAGTAATTTTTAACATACAATTTCTAGACTTTCTAATTTCAATTTTCAAAATATAAATTTAATATGCTGTAGCATGTCTAATAAAACAGTGATTGAAATAGCTTTAAACTAGACCAGCCTGAAATAGTCTAAAGTAAATCTAGTGCATATAATATAATCGTTTATATATTGTCAATATTGTCTAAGAAACCATTCAGAATCCATATATAAAGACAAAACATCATAGTATTTTTTAATCATGTCTCTTTCTCATACCCAGGAATGGAGTTAAATTAATCACATTATTTAGTTTATTATATAGAATATAGACTAATATAGATCTATAACTAATAGTAGCCTTGCTAATCTAAGGCTGTTCTAGATTTTTAATTAGATTAGAATTAGATCACATAGATTTAGATTATAATTTAGATAGACACTATAACTAGTTACTCCTTCTTTCCTACTGCTATTAGCTAATTAGAGCACTGAAGGAAACTGGTTGCCTGGATCAGCCAGGAAATCAATGACTAAGCATAGTCTCCTATTAACATGCACGGTTAGATTAACAGACACATGAATATCAATGAGCGAAGGACATATATAGATTATTCTGATTATTAGATCTAGATTCTAAATCTAGAATCTAGATCTATTCTAATAGTCTTCCTTTTTCAATTTTGAAGCAACATTGACATATATCTGTAATTTACATGATAAGTTAACTATCTAGCCTCTAGTCCTAGTTTTAATTTTTAGATTAGAGTATTTAGAATTAATTAGATCATCATCTATCACAGTCAATCATTATTCTTTATCATGTTTTATTATTTAGTGATAATTTATATTCTATATTATATACTAATATAGATCTACAAAAACATTTGTGTTTATTTCTTGCAATCATGAATGACAGACAATTTAAATATTATATTATAACAAACTCATCTAAAAAATAGTAAAATCTATATCTAGATCTCGATTCTAAAATCGATGTTTTGTTTATCATTTATCAGATTTATGTAATGACAGTAATAATGACTAATGTTAAAGTTCATACTACTAGTTTTCTGTTTTTAGGTATACAGGTTACTAACCAAGAATCTAGAATTTTAAAAAAATGCAATCCTTCTATCAAGTTGTTAAGTTAATGTAACCTAGACTCAGTTAAGACTGTCACTGTCAGTACCTCTAAACTAGTCTAAACTCTAGATTTAGATTCTAAGTCTAGTCTAAGTACTCTAAGTCGTAAGTTACTTACTCAGTCACTGTTTATACTAATCCTCGACGTCCACGTGTTTATTATAAATCTAAATTATAGAGCTTTATTCTTATCCAAAATATGGTCTATGGCGGTGATAATGTTTGAATAGTTTACTTACCCTCCGGCAATTAGATGAATAACATTTTTATTAGATTCCATAAAGAATGTGTCCGTCCGCCATCAAAGTCAAACTCTTTTACTTGTGATAAACTGAACATTGTACACATACTTTTTTTTTCTTTAACCACCATCAACCAATCCGATTAAGTGTGTCTTGTGGCCTTGGTTTTCATTGGATGAACTCAATGACCGTTAACAACCATGTTCTGGATGCGTGCAAAAAACTACTGGGGCTAAATATGTAGGTCAGCTATTTCTATTTTTAAATTGCATCGGTGTTTTCCAGAGATAGCGTCATTTGATCATACCCTGACATCATAACGTGTTAGGGTCAAGTTGGACATGAGTCAATGAAATCTGTTTTATTGATTTATTTTTATTTTTTTGCATAATTCAAATCTAGATAGATCTATAATGTTTCACAACTCAAAAGATGAATTAAATTTATCTCGAGATGCTATAATTATGTTTGGGCTAGCCGCTAGTGCCACTAGCAGATGTAGACCTATAATTTATGATAATATACATTTATATTATAATTATAGGGTCATGGCCGGCCCAAACCATTGCAGGCCCTATGGGAAACGGATTGCGCGAGGTCTAATCTGACTTAGAAATTTTATTAGAATGTGAGAAACCAGACATAATTGCAGGAACAGAAACTTGGCTACATCCTGAAATTTATAATGCAGAAATTTTCAATAGTAATTATGAAATTTTTAGAAAAGATAGGGCTGATAATCATGGAGGAGTTCTTTTAGCAATAAAAAACACTCTTATAGCAGAAGAAATTACCTTACCTAACTCCAAAAATATAGAATCTACATTTTGTAAAATTAATACCACCTCAACATCCCTAATAATAGGCAGCATTTACAGACCACCAAATTCTAGTTTAGAATATATGTAGGAACTATGTAATCAGATTACTACACTTAAAGAGACAAATAAAAATGCAGTTTTTTGGATTATGGGTGATTTCAACCTACCTGATATAAATTGGAAAACACTAACCATAGATAAACACCAAAACCTTAAGGACATAAATGAGCTTTTCATAGAAACTTTACACAACCTAAGTTTAGATCAAATCATTAAAAAGCCAACTAGATTAAACAACACATTAGATCTCTTCTTAACCAACAGACCTGGATTAGTAGTTGATTATGATATTATCCCTGGTCTATCAGACCATGAGATCATAAAAATACACAGTCAGATAAAAGCAGTAGCCAATACAAAACCCAAAAGAAAAATCTTACTCTGGAATAAATGTAACCTAACACAACTACACCAAGCTGCATTAAACTTTCAACAAACATTCTTATTAGAAAAAGACATTAACCAACCAGTCGATGACCTCTGGAATTTCATCAAAAACCATCTTAAAAGCATTATAGAAAATCATATACCAACTAAATACACATTAAGCAACATAAATAAATGCTGGTTTAATAATAGACTAAAGAAGCTTTGTAAACAGAAGGAAAACCTATATAGAAAATTTAAAGAAACCAAAGCAGAAAGAGTTCACAAAAAGTATATAAAAATTAAACACCTAACCCAAAAAGTAAGCAGACAGCTGCAGAGTGAATACATAAACAATGTAATATCTAAAGATATTAACAAAAACCTATGGTCATACATTAAGTCTAAGAAAATGGAAACAACAGGCATAGCGCCATTAAAAGATGAACATAACATAATACATAATGATAATGAAACTAAAGCAAACATCCTAAACAAATACTTTGCATCAGCATTCTCAGCCCCAGGAGACAAAGACATATTTCTTAATTTGAACCAAGTAGACAACATAGAAGATTTAGTAGTACAAGAAAATGGAATTCAAAAACTATTATCCAACACCAAACCAAATAAAGCATCTGGACCTGATGGTATTCCAGCTAGATTACTCAAAGAACTAAGCAATGAGCTAGCCCCAGTGTTCAAAATACTCTTTCAGGCATCGCTTAACCAGGGCAGAGTACCAAAGGACTGGAAAGAAGCTAATGTCACCCCTCTATTTAAAAAAGGAGAAAAATCTGACCCAGGAAACTACAGACCAGTATCACTTACCAGCATCACATGTAAAATCCTAGAACACATAATATGTAGCAACATCATAAACCACTTAAACAAACATAATGTTATCACCCCATACCAACATGGCTTTAGGAAATATAGATCATGTGAAACACAACTAATAGGACTAATTGATGATTTTTCTAAAGGTTTAGATAATAGTGAACAAATAGATGCTATTTTACTAGATTTTTCCAAGGCTTTTGACAAAGTTCACCACCATAGTTTGCTTAAAAAATTAAAATATTTCGGCATTAATGGTCCACTGCATCAGTGGATTAAAGATTTTCTGATAGGGAGAGAACAAACTGTAATAATAAATGGCTCTAAATCAACACCAATAACAGTAAACTCAGGTGTACCTCAAGGAACAGTCTTGGGTCCACTACTATTTTTAATTTACATAAATGATTTACCAAATTGCATTAGTTCAGGAACAAAAGTCAGATTATTTGCAGATGATTGCATAATATATAGAACAATAAAAACAACACAAGACACAGATATTTTACAAAGAGAATTAGATGAATTACAGAAATGGGAATCAAATTGGAGCATGTCTTTCCACCCAGAAAAATGTCAGTTGTTAAGAGTAACAAAAAAACTAAAACAAATTAATTCCACTTATCTTATTCATGGCAAACCAGTAACACAGACTAAAAACGCAAAATTCCTAGGTGTTATAATAAATGAAAAACTGTCATGGAATCCACATATTGATGAAACTAAAAAAAAAATCCAACAAAGCATTGGGGTTTATTAAAAGAAATTTCTATAAATCAAATAAGAACATGAAACTAAAATGTTATTTAACCTTGGTTAGGCCAATAAAAGAATATGCATCCACCGTTTGGGACCCCTCAACTCAAGAAAACATTAAGAAACTGGAACAAACACAAAATAGAGCAGTGAGATTCATAACAAACAAATATTCACATTTGACTAGAGTAACACCATTAGTAAAATCACTAAATTTAGAAAGCCTTCAGGACAGCAGACTCAAAAGTAAAGTAGCAATTATACATAAAACACTAAACCATAAACTTCAAATTTAATAAAATACTCAGAAAGACACAAAAATAAAGGCACATTCCTCGTCCCCTATGCTAAGACAAATTTGTACAAATACTCCTTCTTCCCTAGTGCTATTAGAGCATGGAATGGGTTGCCTGAGCTAGCCAGAAAAACCAGTGACTTGGCAGAATTTGAGTCATTGGTTAATATGCATGACTAAATGCATGACGCGTAGGACGTAATCATCTTCTTTTTTGAAGTAACGTCTGTATTATATAAGATAAGATAAGGTGCTTTGCAGAGAGTGTGCCTAATCTTTTCTTCTACTGGAGTTTGAATTTGATTGGTTGATTTTTGCAAAAGATCATTGGTTGATTTTTGCAAAAGATCATTGGTTGATTTTTGCAAAAGATCATTGTTAATGAAAGTTTGCACTTTTCTGTTAGTTTTAGTTGTTCTTTAGGTCTTAGCTCCATATAGCAAAATGGCCTTAAGATTTGAGTTAAGGATAAATATTTGTTGTCAAGGAAATTTCTGTTTTCTAATATTTTTTTTTAGCTGTATGAAGGCAAACCTTGCTTTGATGTCAGCATCTGTTACATCTATAATGCTACCCATGTAGGCAGGGCCGGCCTTAGGGCACTGCAACCTATGCGGCCGCAGTGGGCCCCGCACTTTCATTGGCCCCGCACTAACACTAGTTGCAAACTATTAAATTAAACCATTTTAACCTATTACAGGGTTTCCGCTGCCTCCTGATTTTCGAGGAGCTCCTGGATATCTCCTGAAATTATTAAAATATCCTGAAAACTCAAAAACGTGTCCTAAAAAATAGACAAAATTGTCATTTTGGGGTGCCATTCAAGATGGAAAATGCAAATTTTACGCGCAATTAAAAAAAAGGTAAATGTCAGCTTTCATTTAATAACAATAATAAGGGGAATTTTAACCAAAACCAGAAGTTCCGATACTTTATTTTTCTGTAATAGTCAGCGGCATGTAAATATAGATCTATCTCGATCTCTTTAAAAAATCAAAAGCGATATTTTGTTAGTCAATAGTAACTCTAAAAGGCAGATCTGAATGCGCAATCCATTTCGCATAGGGTCCTGCAATCTGTAGGACTGGCCCTACATGTAGGTGAGAGATTCTACCTTCTCCAAGAGAACAGCAAGTTGCAAAGTTTAGAAAAGTTTCCTTTGAATAAAAACTAAGGCAATTACTCATTAGCATCACAATACATTGAATCTCATGTCACACAAAAGAGTGTTCATAATAGGTATATGCAGTGGCTGGCTCTTTTTAGGTTTGGGTGGGACAAGCTTATTTTGCAAAACAAATAAATTAAACCTAATGTCAAGCTTTCCGGTTCAAATGTTAACAAAAGATATTTATGACCTTTAAGTTTTTCCTAAGTATATGTACTAATTTAGCATTGATATGGCTCAGTGTAATTAGTGTTATAATATGCCTCTTTAAGAACTAAACCACAGACATTTCTATTCTTCTAATTCATCAATCAGAAATTTTAGTGATTCATGTTTTAAGTTTTTCCACCAAGTATTTAAAAAACAACAGATGCCTCACTTTTGCTGGCTTATAGTTAAAAAAAAAGCTCTCCA
Source organism: Biomphalaria pfeifferi (assembly GCA_030265305.1). Classification (NCBI taxonomy): domain Eukaryota; kingdom Metazoa; phylum Mollusca; class Gastropoda; family Planorbidae; genus Biomphalaria; species Biomphalaria pfeifferi. The sequence goes on along the minus strand of JASAOG010000030.1, from coordinate 3,544,339 downwards.
AAACTGAAAAGCAGTACCAATACAGTTTGGACAATATCTATGGCTTGAAACAGCATAAAAGAATTAACAGTAAAGTTTGTGGCCGGACAGCAGGTGAAAGCAAAGCATATATTGGACATACAGCGATTGGATGAGAGCCTTCACAAAACAGATTCTTCATCTAGTTATTCAACAATTTACATTTGAGTGCAGTCTGGGTCCGTGGTGAAATGAAATGACACATGAAACAATAACATAAGTGTTAATTAGTTGATACTGTGTCATAAACACTAATTTCTCCATACAAATATCCAATATTGTAGAATTAATTTAAACAAGATCAAATTGAAGCTGAAATTCCTTTTTTATATTTTTAGTAACTGATGTGGAAATATTCACTTGCCTGGAGATAGTTCTAAACTGCTTTATATTATTCCAGACAAGCACTTATACACTTTCTCACTCCCGAGCTACTGTTCTAGTAAGAGCAAGCCAATTTCTCTGTAGTAGTAATGTCACTGTTTTGACAACATTATAAATTTTTTAGGCCAAGCCTCCTGCAGTTGCCATCTTTGGATTGTGTGAGATTCAGTCTACCAAAGATGTAATTTTATTAAGCTCACTGATTTTATAGTGTAATTATACTAATAATAAGTCAGTCGCATACAAAAAATTGACTAAGATAAGTAGGCTTTAATACAATTTATTTTGTCACAGGATTTCTCATTTACAAAAAAAGAGTAGGTATTGTAGACATTAATCTAATAGTATTTGAAGTAGAATTTCTTTCATGGCACAACCAGTGGGAGACTTATTTGCACAATAGTTTAAAATAACTTTAAACAAAAAGATCCAATGCTTGACAAGAGATCAATGTTGTATTAGTCTTTAAAATTTAAAAAAAAAAAATATTATTCAGAACTTATTCAAAAGTAAAGTAAGACTATGTTTTCGATTCAGGTTATGGATGAGTGCAGTATTCCATGTAGATGCGACCAGCACATTTTGCCAGATCTAACACTATATTCTAAAAGAAAAGAAAATGCCTTTCTTGTATGTTTACTATCTTAAGTACACTTGAGCGGACTAGCAAATGGCAGTAGGAGACAAGTTTTAGTTTTACAACTTTAGAACATTCTTTCATAAATGGAGATAGCAGCATCCTAATTCAGGACGTCATGGGTGTATTATATAAGATAAGAATTGAAGTGATAAGGACAATTTATAAGTGAAAATTTAAGATTTTGTATTAGAAAATAAATTCTTTACATTTTATTTATTCTTTACTTAGTACAAAAATCACGATCCCTTCTGTGGCAAAGGCCACCAACAAGCTTCTTCCAGCCTTCTCGGTTCTGGGCGAGTCTCTCCAACTGTCCCCCACGTCTTGCCCATCTGCTTCCAAATCACGGCGCCATGTATTCCTGAGCCGTTATAGGTCTACAGTATATAATCAAAATTCTGTTTCCTACACAGATCACGCTCAATAGCAAGAATTGCCAAATTGTTCAATCTTCGTGCATTGTTGACCTAAAGAATTAGCGCGGGGACTATGAAAATGCGAGTCCCACTGCGGCTGTAGGCCTATTGGTTGCAATGGCATAATGCCGGCCAGAGTTTTTGTTAGCACAAAGAGACAGTGAAGCTTCTTATCTCCCTTCCTTTTCCTCCTAACCATCGACTACATAATGAGGAGGAGCAATGAACCAGACTGTCTTTGGTATTCCGTGGCGTGTACAAAACCGAATTACGGACTTTGACTTTGCTGATGATGTTGCACTACTCGGGGCTACAAATAAAGGCATACAAGAAATGACGGAGAGCCTAGATAGAGAGGCACCCAAAATTGGCATCCGCATAATGATAAAGTTAGATAAGACTAAAATTTTGCGAGTGGGATATAGGGCAAAGGGTGCCCCCGTCAGACTTGGCGAGTCAAAGCTTGAAGAGTTGGACAAGTTCACTTACCTTGGCAGCATCATAACAAATGATGGGGATGCCTACCATGATGTCGCGTGCCGAATAGGAAAGGCAAGGAGCATTTTCCAAAGGCTGCAGCATATTTGGACAAGCCAAGCCATTGGACTCGAGACAAAAATACACCTTCTCAACACAATCGTCATTCCAATTGCAACATATGCATGTGAAACATGGGAGTCATCTGTCAAAATTGAGAAGAGACTAAATGTGGCTCAACAAAAATGGCTGAGAAGGATTTTGGGAGTCAGTTACACAGATCGGGTCTCAAACAAGGAAATCCTATGCCGAACTGGGAGTCGAACACTTTGTGAGATTGTGACAGAACGTCAATGATGTTTGCGGGGCATGTTCTTCGACAAAATGAACTATGCATACCAAGAGTTGCAATGACATGGAGGCCAATACGAGGAAAACGCAAACAGGGACGTCCTCGTATAACTTGGCGTCACACTTTCATGGAGGACTTCAGAACAGGACACCAGGTGGGAGGAGGCTTCAGACATTGCCAATGACAAATCTTTATGGAGACTGTTTGCCGCCCTATGCGCCGGGGAGGACCTAAGTCTAAGTAAGTAAATGCCGGCCAAAGGTCCACTGCTAAAAAAAATAAGTAATAATATATATTGATTTCAAGCTAGCGGTGAGCCTACAAAAGACAGTATCGGTAGGCCCTATACTATAGGGACAGAGCATACGTTTAAAAAGGGATGTGTCGCTGATGGCCACCTAACAAGGGGGCTCGAGTTCGAATCCCGACTCGAGCAGAGTTGTGTTAGCTGACCGCCTGGTTCACAAAGAGATTGGGCCGAAGCGCACTGTAAATGCTACAAGCACGAAAGATGCGCTAAATAAGCAGTTGATGTAACATAATGGATCGAGAGTGTGAACTGCTGCTTTGAATTTGGTTTAAAATAATATAAATTTATTGGGCTTTTCCCATTTAACACACACATAATAATAAGGCTTGTCTTCGAGTCCGAAGATTAATGAGGAAGGCAGAATTTCCCGTGCAGCCCCAGCTGTAACCTATATATTTTGCAACATTCAATACAAGCATCACACAACCATACATAGCCTATATACTACTTATAAATACGAGGATATACCTGCGTGCTGAGCTACGGTTGAAATAGTTGATACCAGTATATGTTTATTTTGCATGAGAATTTTTTTTGTACCATTTAATAAATTGTCCCGCGTAATATTTATCCTCTTTTTTGTTCATCCCTCATCTGAAAGGCAGTTTTAAGCAAAGCCCACCATTCATTGAATCACCTGCTGCATCCTAGCATATGATAATGACCCCTAACTACCAAATTTTGAACCCGTAAATTATAGAAGTCTGATAAATACATCATTTAGGCCTAAGCTAAACTGGATCCTCCTAAGAAACAGGAAGAAGGGACACCACTACTCGCAATTTAGTCCACTCTATAAGCATGACTTTGAAATTTTATTTTGTCATTCTTAGATCTAGATTTTACATCAACGGTCATCAAGGCGTTATCTACGGTACAGATGCATCTTGTATCTGAATAACCCATCACCACAAATCGTAGCGTACTATACTATACCATGATAGATAAAAAAAAACACTATTCGCAATTTAGTCTACTCTTTACAGGTTCATTTTGTGTTCACTTTGTTAGTAATATACCTAGAAGCGTAAATGGAATAACCAATTTCAGCATACCGTATTGGATCTATAGCTTATGTTTGTTCTATAAGGGTATAAGTACCTAATAACCAATAACAAGTTGATTTTAGCGGGTTTTTTTTTTTTGGTATAAAAAATTATGTAGTTCTAGAATTATTCAATGAAATCTACGAAATAACTAGACTAGTTGTTTGTTTTTTTAAATTTCCTAGCCTGACGACATGAACGTCATAGAATAGACTTATCAAATATTCTAAGCACTTCCGAATTTAACAAAATAAAATTTATAAATTGCAGATGTTCCTTCAGAGACCAAATTTTCCAATTGAGTGTACCGTACAAACTCAGAGGTAAATCGATAAAGCGAATTTTTACGCTAGTACTAGTAGATATCAGTTAGTGCGTGTGCGTTTTTTTTTTTTTTTTAAGAATTTCTTATGAGTTTAGCAAGGTGTGTGCTTATCAATTTTATGGCAGCTCATCTAGATCTATTTACTTATTTATTTTTTTCATTTAAGTTGTTTAAATGTGTTAAACCATGTAGAGCAGATGGACCAGTTGCCCGTCTGGGCGCTTTCATACTTTTTCGCAGGGTCGGATTTACCTCAAGGCACCATAAGCTGTAAATGGGCGTGGTGGCCGTGTCGTTAACTCTTTCTCTTCGTAATTATTTACCACATTCTGGTGGAATCAACGCTGGTATCGTCAGTTAGGAGAGAAAGAGTTTAGCGATTGCCTTCCGAACCTGGTAGAAATATTCTAATGAGTTTTATCCTAGTGCCACACAGCATATCTTGCGAACCTGGGGTTCGAATCTCGGTGAAGACTGGGATTTTGAATTTCGGGATTTTTAGGACATCCTTGAGTCCACCCAGCTCTAATGGGTACCTGAATTTAGTTGGGGAAAGTAAAGGCCGTTGGTTGTTGTGCAGGCCACATGACACCCTGCTCATTAACCGTTGTCCAAAGAAACGACCTTAACATCACATGCTCCTATAGATCGCAAGGTCTGAAAAAGGGGAACTAACACACGCTTAAGGCTTCCATGAAATATTTAGCACTAACATACAATATCTGGACTGATATAAATGGCATCATATCAAAAACAGTTTGGTGCCGTTTTAAGTTTGAAACCGGCACTGCTCTTTTGAGACAGAAGGGGACATAATAATGGTGTGGAGCAGACGAGATAAAAGTTCTATACAAACAGGTAAGAGGTGGCTAGAAGAAAGTGTAAAGAAAAAAAAAAAAAAAAACCCAAAGAAATGTCTATTTCCTAAGACAGTTTCTCCATCTAAGATCCAGGCCTACATTCTCTTGGAACACAATGGAGATGCTTAGTAAACCTTAACCCTTAAAACGCGTGTGGTAGTTTAGCCTCTAAACATTAGAATTGTAATTCCATTTTGTTTGCACTCACTGTAAAACAGCTCAGCACTTTAAGGGTTAATGACGGTACTTTTAAAATATGCTAAAGGGAGGTAAAAATGTGTTTGCTAGGGGGGAAAGGGAATGATGTAAGACAAAGATGCGCAACCCACGGCCCACATCCAGCCCAATGAAATCAAGCATCTCACATTGAGCTTTGTACAAACAGGTTTGATACCACACACAAGTTGTGAGAATAGTAGCTAATTAATTTATCAACACAAAAATTGTGTACAGTACAATAATATCACTTGTTTATTAAAAAAAAAATACAAGCTGATTCAAACATTTTTTAAAAAATGAATATGTGTAAACATTCAAAAAGGGCTCGAATCTTTAAACTCTTCAAAAGGTTAGCAGAAGTTCTGAATAGTAAAAAGTTCAATTTTTTTTTTCGTTTTATGAAAAAAAAGTGCAGGTTTTTATAAATGACAACAGACAAGGGAAGCAATTGTCTTGTTTAAAGTAAGAGTTGTGGATCAAAGAGGTAAATAAACAGTGTGAGAGAAAAATAGCTGGTACACAACCATTTCTAGAGATTCCTCGGTGCTCTGTATTTCATCGTAATACCAATGCCCATATTTCATTGGAAATATAAATTTCAACTTCAAGGGCCAAAAGCAATCTACATGCATTTCAATTATCATATAAATTACAGATCTTCATTGAAAAAAAACAAAACAATAAAGACAATAATTACGTCATTCCGTCCGCTATGATGACCAGACAAATACATTTATTGAAAGAGAGTAGCATGGAAAAAAAGAATATATTTAAGAGTTGTGAGAACATTAAAAAAAGAATATCATTATCATCTGTCCTTTGACTTTCGTTGTAGGGGTGCTATGACAGTTCGCGTTATCAAATCCCTCCGCTTTTGCTGGTCAGCAGCCACTCATAGTAGGATATCAAGAGAGCCCGGTCCATTCTATTACCTTGTCCCTCCAACTTTTCTTGTAGATACATCATTTCAAATTTCTCCTAAGATGTTGAATTAACATTTCTAGATGAGAAAAAGTACTTTCTCATAAACCCTTACGGCGTGAAGATTTTCTCATAAACCCTTATGGAGTGAAGATTTTGAGAGCATTGCTGGCATTGATACATGAGATAGCCGACAGCAAGGGGAAAAAACAAAAACTTTCAAAAGAAACACAAAGCAGCCACTAATCAACTCTTCAAACTTCCCAACTACTTCTGTCCTATCTTATCTTATCTTTTACAGACATTACTTCCAAACTACATCTGCCCTATCTTATCTTATCTTCTTTTACAGACATTACTTCAAAAAAGAAGATTAGTAGAAATGTGTTTTAAACATTTGCTTTTTGAATGTATATTAGCAAAAAATAATTTTCTAGCAAAGCTGGTATAATTAAAAAAAAAAGAAAGAAACCTTTATTCACTATATAATAATGATGAGAAAACAATACATTGAACAAAATATGTCCAGTTAAACAAATACAATTTAATCAGTTGAACAAATAAAGTTCACTAATATCTATTATATCAGGGTATTGACTTAAGTCTTAAACGTTTATTACAAATGAAATGCATAAAGATTGCCAATAAAATAAATTGAACTAACAACATGCTTCACAATGCACATCGATTACATTTAAAAAAATATAATGTAAAACATTTCAATATAGACACAAAAATGCAAGAAATCAACGACTACATAAAACATTTCCGTCTTATGTGTTAAAAAATACAAGATTTTCAAGTCACTCATATCACGGTGGACAAGATTAAACAATAATGCAAATGTGATAAAAAGAAAACTGGCTTACCCATACAGGTCTGAATTAATATGTCATGGTAAAAAAAAGATCATTTGAAGTTGAAAAAAAACAACAAAAAACCCCCCAAAAAACTCAACTGTAATGATTTGTCATAAATAAGAAAATCTGTTTAAGTAAAACGACTGATACTCTCCAAAAAAAATAAATAAAAAAAGACATTTACATATTGAATATAAGTATAAATAATAATGACAGTAATCAGTTTCAAATAAATTAACTTCTTTAAGATTTCAGATGTTCCTTAAAAGAAAAGAAAATGTATGCACATTCATGTATTAATCTACTTCTTGTAGCTTAAAACTAACCTTATGCAACTTGCAGTTCAAAAATACCCTTCTACAACTAGCTAATGTGGATCCTCAGTTATAACAGGTCTCATGTCTCCCCAGTAGACTCACCACCTCCAGGCAACATTGGCTTGGTTATGTCTACTCTAAGGAGGATGAATGAATCCCTATAGTTATCATCTTTGGCCAACTTGCGGCTGGCACAACACCTCCCACATGTAAACATCAGAGTTGACTACTGGGAAGACATAGCCCTAGACTGCACTATGTGGAGAGAATGACAAAGAAAGCTATGGACAGCGAAAAAGTAGTTTAGCTCTGGAAGAAAAGTGAACCAGACAAAAAATGGCCGGTTCATTTACCACAAAACAAACCTTCATTGGCATACTATGGATCATCAGATTTATCTTCTGAAAAAGTATCAAGATGTATTGACCACCCAATTCCACTGATCCAGTTTATGTTGTCATAATTTTTCAACTCTAGCTAACATACAAGTACTAAATATATGGCCATAGGTATATTGGATATCAAGGACAAACTTACTGTGACCATCTTTCTTTTAGTAAAACAATGATTGCCTTAACAAATGAGAATATGATCTTTAATGTTAATTTTCTCATGTTACATTATGATGGTAAGAACATTTTAGGAAGCACACACCAAGGTTCAGGGTTAATAAACCTTAGGCATTTTTTTAGGTCTACTAAACATTGAAGAGTTTGTCATCCTTTAAGTACATCTTTCTCTATATGTATATACACATTAGTGGAAGTAAAAACATTTGAGGAAGACTAATGTTCTGTTACTGCCACTGAAATGAGCTTCAATTATTATTCTGGCCAGAAAAGCTGTGAAGATCAAACTCAAAGACTATATGTGTAAATTATGAGTGAGTCTGGTGTGAATGTACATTTTGGTTTTATATAGTCATAATGTTTTGTTTGGTGTAACGCACAAATTGTAAGACAAATTTCCTTACGGATAATAAAGATTATTATTATTATTATATTTTAGTCCCTAATATAAAAAAAATTGCTATTAATAAACTTAAGGACCATCTGTTAAAAAAAAAAAAAAAGCTGATGCAACAGTAAAGAAAACTAAAAGAAGTACATAATGAAAAGGTTCACAGTCTCACAGACATCTTGAGCACATATTTCTCAATCTCCAGACCAACATTTTTGCATCTACATAGTGATGTGCATTTGACATTTTGTTTGCTGATTGCACAAACCAAAGACTAGAGTTAATTTAAACTATCACACAGCAGCTCAACTGCTGAGTGTCAAGACACATGGAATGAAAAACAATAGTTTCACATTGTATAGAATAGAAGTAAGAGGTATTTATGCGAGAATGAAAAATCTGTTAAAAGCAAAGGAAAGATTTATATATAAAGTTATCACACGGCAACATATCTTCTTCAAATACCATTCTTTCCGTTTGTAGTCTTGCATTTTAAAGCCTGCAAACATAATAATACAAAATTGTATTAATATTTCATAAAGAATTGTACAAAGTATGAGTTACATTAAGTTATACTCTTATATGAGTTACATTAAGTTATACTCTTATAAGAGTTACATTAAGTTATACTCTTATAAGAGTTACATTAAGTTATACTATTATGAAGCCCTACTAGACAGCATTATAGACCTATTTTTATTGAACTTTTTAAATTCTGTTTCCAGTTTGAATTTGACCATTTAATGTCCATTCAAATGGGAGATTACTTCGAAAGGCATTAGGACTAAACCTTTAAAGTTGCATTTAGTTGTAAAGGATTTATAGCTTTTACTTTTTTTCTAGTCATAATTAATGCTAAACTTCATGCTAATTAATCAATTGTTGATGGCATCATTAATTAATAGATTAATCTCGCTTTGACTTTTGTGTTTCTGAAAATAGCCTGTTGATGGCCTTAAAGAAAGTTACCTTCCCAAACATTGGTTTGTTAAATGAACTATTTTAGGAAAGCTATTTGTAAACAAGTTTCTATCTTTAATTCCTTTTGTAGTTGATAAATAATGTAAATGGATAATTCTAGGGTTTCTGGAATAAACTATCCTGGTGTATCTAAAAATAATAATGTGAATTAAAAAAAACAAAAAAAAAACTCTCACCCTTTTAGCAAATTCTGGCAATTGAAATGAAGATCTGTGCATATCTGTGTTGTAATATCTCATTTCTAACAGAGTCAATTCTTCTGAGGAAAATTTCCTTGATGGATTTTCAAAATCTATTTCCTATAGATAAGAGTTTACAAAATATAATTACATAGAGATTAGTCATATCTATCAAGGCAAGTACTTCCATTTTCAGATCATGATTACTTAATTAGTTGAATGTTCTGGTGCTTCAGAGTAAGTTCTTACTATCTGGGAAATTCAAGTTTATGAGAATGGAGGTAATTATCTGGTTTGAGTTATTCAAAGTCCAATGGAGGCTTTTTAAAACATTCTTGCCTAACACCACCCAGGCACTCCCAAGCTGTTGATCTGGATCCCCAAACATTTAAAGTTGTCCTTTCCCTTGATTATTTTGTCTATTGTTTCATAAAGATTTGGTATCTTCCACATGACATACTAATGTATTGAGTTTATTTAGCTTTCATCACTTCAAGAATGCAAAAAAAAAATTACATAGCTAAGGGTAACATTTTTGTTAAGGTTCTGGTTTAATTAACATTTCTCAGTATCCGCTTAGATCCCAGACATCTTTCTGTTACAGAAAAGTAAATGATCTCAGCAACTTTTCAGAGCCTTGTACTATTATTAGTTTACTTTTTTTTTCTCAGTCAAACTCTTAGTGCACCAATTTTTTTTTTAAAGACTAACATTTTTATGTAACTTTTATGTAACATTGAGTAGATCTTAAACAGATGTCATTAAGAGAGCTACTCACTGGGTCAAGACTGCATAATACAAAACCTATCTGGCCACACGGATAAGTTGGAATGGATGTGTAGGCATAAGCCACTGACGGATACAACGTGTCACAGAAATCTAGCATGTTCTTGATGAGGTCTATATGGATCCACATACACTCTCCTGTAAAAAGAAGGTAGGAAGATACAAAAAGCATTTTAATTAGTAGCAAAAATAAAAATTCATGGTAGGTAAAAATATTTTTTATAATAACCATATTAACATATGCCTATACAATTGAACTGGCAGTAGTAAGATTAAATGTTGACATTGTGTAGATATGTATATTGTCACTATTTAGAATTATTACCCTTGGCAAGGGAGTTCATGTTATTAGAACTCATTCAGGATCATGGCTCACACGAGCATGCTACTCTGCCTCATCGTGGCGCTCGTGTGGAAACGTCCATTAGAGGAAGTGGTTAGGCTAAATGGATAGCAAAACAAAACTCCCATGGGGGTGTCCATGGGTTAGCGAGAGACAACCCATTGCACGGAGTTAAGTTGAAAGAGAGCCCTCACGAAACTGTCGAAAATCCATGCGCCGTTCCTCAAGGGACAGTTACATTAATGGCGAGTTCCCCACGGTTAGCTTGGTACAACAAAGGAAAATGGCGGAGGTTCCCATTGTAATTGGTCTTTGGCCATGTCTAGCCCATGCGCTCGGGGACCAGATGCATCGGAAATAGCAATGCTTTACATAGGCATTGACTTAGGTCTCTTCCAGACAGAACTGTGTGTTCACACAGGTTGTTTTTTTTACTGTTTGATGCTCAGAACAGTTTGTTTTTTTTCAAACTTAGAGCTTGAAGAGCCTTTGGCTCAGCTCTTAAGACAATAAAACGGATCATGGCTCATGGCATTAGTGTTGCCTATTCATTATGTGTTATCTAGTTTATTATAATAAAAAAAATGATAGCAGAGCATACAAAAGTATACTGTACTTTTTTTACCAAAGGAAATAGTCTGTTCAATTGTATTCATTTCCATTCTTATTTCTTATGTTGTTATAGTTTATGAACTTATATTTTTATTAAATTTCTTTCTTTTTTTTTTTTTAAATGTCACAGACTTGTTCAATAAGAAATTAGCATACAAGTTGTAGAACTATACCTTTTTTTTTACTTGTGTTATAAAGATTCCATAATTCCTTAAAGCAATTATAAATTACAAAGGCCAAAATATGTTTGTGATTTGATAGATAAATAGTTTCGAAAAATTTAATAGTCAAATAAGTTTTAAAAGTAGTTTCTAAGAAAAATCATTACGATTGAAAGTACTAGTTTTTTATTATCAATACAAAAAAATTATATTCATAATTCAATTCTGACCCACCCCCCTCCCGTCAAAAAAAAATTAAACAAAAAAGGAACAATAAAATCTGTACTGTTTCTGGTTGTTACATAAATTTTGATTTTGGGCCAAACTTTGAACTTATGGGTGAATAATATTCGTACAATTTTATCATGTTCCCAATATTTTGACTTCTTCACAGCGCTACTGTATAACTGTATTGACCTGGTTATTTAAAAATATACTTGTTAGTCAAGATGTTTTATAAAACCCAAAACTACATCTGATCAACCCCCTGCCCCCCCCCCTTTTTTCTCTTTTATTTTGGTTATATTTAGAAATAAAGCTGCCCTGTATGTTAAGATCAACGGAGAAAGTAAGCATCACATACTTTGCGTAATGAATATTTAAAGATTTTGTTGAAATTATGTAATTTCACATTACTTCATGTCTCTTAGCATTTGTTTTTTTTCTATCATATTTTTAGAAATAATAATAGTGCAATCATTACAGATTATGAAATGTTGAATTGAACTAACATATATTTTTTTTAAATCATTAAAAGTTGTCAACATTGAATTACCAGTATTTTATTTTCAGGATTCTAGTACGCAGAATTGAAGTTTGTACATTGAAGAGCTCTTCTATCAAACGTCAACATACAAAAGTGAGATCATTACCTTGACTGCAAACTATTCCATTTGGTTTCAGAGCCTTTTTCATGAGTTCATAGTAATTTTTCTCAAATAATGATGATGCAAGCCCTATTTGGGATTTTAAAAGAAAAGAAGTTAAGTCATGTATTGCTTGTAATGATGCAGATAAATACATTTAAAATTATTCCTTCTATTACAATTAAAAAGAGACTTGTATTAGTTGTGTAAGAAACTTTGTCACAGTAAATGAAAAACAAAAAAAAACCTTCAGACAAAACTATAAATGTAGAAAACAAAAACAAACCAATGGGATCACTAGAATCTGTTATGATGATATCAAACTCTTCCTGGTGTTGGCCCATAAATTCAAAGCCATCCATGATGTGTAGGTGCAGTCTTGGATTGGAAAAACTTGTAGACATCCCTGGTAGATACTTCTTGCTGACTTCGACAACATACTATCTCAACATTGACAAATTTAACACATTTTTATTTTACAATAACATACTATCTTAACGTAAGTCAAAAAAATCTTGGTTGTTTTTTTTTTAAAGTCACAGTCAAACTTCATCAAAATCAACAGAGTTGAAAAACATTTTGCTACACCAAACAGTGGGTATAAGAAATAAATCAATTCCCATGAAATGCAATATAACAAGAATTGACTGCATTTAAAGCTATTTATAATCTACTTAGACAATGGACTATCCCCATGTACACTTTACACTACAATTTTAATATTTGAAACATGGTACTTGTATACAAATTTACGTCGTCACACTTTTAATAAGTGTGTTGATTAGCAGATTTGAGGTGAAAAGACAGTTAATTTAAGAGTGTAGCAAACAGACACAAAAATTAATAAAAGCCAAACTAAACTACTTGTTTGAAAAAATAAAAGCCTTTAAATATCTATAGCGGCATCTAAAATGAATTCCAAAAATAATTTAATGACAGAAGTTAGGAAAGAATAACTGCCTCTGACTCAGGTTTTAATGCACTCAAAACATATTTACAGGAGCAAAGCATAAGACTAGTAAGACTAGGATGGTAATGAGACCTGGAAAAGAGGGTGAATCCACAGAAAAATATATGCAGCTTTAATGTACCAACCAGCAGCTATACCAACTGTATAAAGACTCATCTATAGTGACTGAAATAAAAAGAGCGAATCTATGGAGTCAAATCTACAACTACTTTAGGTTCAAGCAATGAGAAAAATTTACATGAAAGGTTTGTTTAATAGGGAAAAAATATAATATAAGATGACACATTACTAACCTCATCTATTTCACACATGTGTACCTCTTCTACACATTCATGTTTGAGAACCTCTCTTGCCACTCCTCCATCACCACCCCCTATGATTAACACCTAATGAAATAAAGAAAATTGAGAAATACATTAATATAAGATTGCTCATTTTGATTCAACATTGAAATCTCACATTGGCCAAGACCTTGAGTCAAACACAAGCTTAATAGGTTATTTGAAAGTAGTTTTGTTTAGTTGTTGATTTCTTCAGACAGTGAGCATTGTTTTAAAACACTAGGGCATAAATCCTTGTTCTTTCAATCAACAGAAAATTGCTATATTAGAAAATTAACTTTAGAATTATTTTGGGAAGGCTAATTTAGTTTTTTTTTTTTTAAATCAACAAAATCCTGGAATAAGACATTAACTGGGATGGCTGCCTGGTCGTGCATTTTGCACACTGGACTGTCGTTCGGACTTATTGATGGTTTCGGGTTTAAACCCTGCCCGCTTCCATCCCCCGTCACCCAGCTGGAGGTTTGGACTAGGAAGTAAATTATCTTCAACTCTGAAGGAACATCCAAAACATGTAAAACATTTTACAAGCAACATGTAAATATATTTTCAACTATTTCATATTTTTGGGCTCATAAACAATAAATTAAAAAATAAGGGCTTAAATTTACATAAAGTGGTTGTTTTTTTTATTACAGCTATAACTTACTTTTTTGGGATTTTTATGTGAACATAAAGGCAGATGTGCCAACATTTCTTGATAGGAGAATTCATCTTTTTCTGTACATTGAATAACACCATCAAGGACTAGGATGTTGCCAAAAGTTTTACTAACAAATATGAAATCACAAAAAAAGAGCAATAAGAACAAATATATTCAAAATAAATAAAAACAAAAAAAAAACGTATTCTGATTAAAATAACTATAATTTCTCAGTCCCAGCTGAAATATTGTAAGTGGGAAGAGATAATTATCTTGAGTTTACAAAACAAATGTGCAATAACAATTGTTTTTCTTTTACCTTTTAAAGACTAAAATATCTTGGTATTTGCTTTTCTCATGATATAAAACTTTGTCCACTTCCAAAGACATACTCTGACCAGGCCATAACTCGTTTACTTCACTAAACCATCCGTCTTTGATAGCATCCATTTTGTCTGATTACGTAATTCACCTGCAAAATTAAGAAAACGCCTTTAAATTTAACACTTTTTCCCCATTTATAAAAGCTAGAGATATAAGGAGATTTATTAGTAATAACTCTTTCATTCCAACTATAAATGAAAACTAGCTAGTCTTAACACAGCAAAAAATAAAAAATAAATAAATAGCTTAATGACATGACAGTGACACCTCTCCTAATTGTTCTCCAAAACCAGAGAAAATATTTTTGTGCTCCAGAATATCTTATAAAGCAATTGACTCACAAGCAATGGAAATATAGAAAAAGAAACAGTGTTTTATCAATGACAAAAGCGTTAACACAGCAGGTCCAATAATCAAGTGACCTAGCACAGCTGGCTTGAAACAAAAACAGTAACATGACAAAGCCTTATTATGAGCATTGGGATTCAGCTGAATGGGAACATGGTAATAATATTGATCTCTAATATTGATCCCTTCAGTTGACTCTAGCTAAATATCCTCAAAATACTAAATTTAAAAAAAAATAAAAAATTAGGTGGTGGCATGAAATGAATTCTACATTTGTGTTCCAAATATGTGATTACTTTCTCACTTTTCTAATAACCATCTATCTGCCTGAAGCAATAAGAAAAAAATGTCCTATATATCAACAATTCTAAAAGTTTTTTTTAGAAGCTTTAAACCTCATGAGCTGTTAGATCCCTAACTTAATTATTTACCTCTTGAGTACATTTTTGCACTCAAAATATTCCCTAGATGTACACAAAATAAAGTATCTTCTTTAGAAGTAGGTCACAATTCTCACAAACAATATGTGCAAAGAAACGATCTTATAAGTATCACTCCACCATCTACACAAAAAGTTTACTTTTTAACTCTTTCTCTCCTAACTGACTCATACCAACGTTGATTCTACCAGAATGTGGTCAATAATTACGGAGAGAAAGGGTTAAGCATATTTATACATTGACTAATTTCTTCTAACTAGTTTTTAGCTGGTAGAAATAATCCTCAACTGTTCTGCATTACTATTGACTAGTAGTGGAACTGGATAGAGAAATAACAGGTGGCATACCAGGCCTCTGTTGGGTTACCTTGGCTGATTTTTAAAAATCTCACTCAGGGTGAGGATGGAACAGAGATCAGGCCACCCAAAAAATATTAAGTATTGCAATAAAAAGGCAGATTTTGGAATTTGAAATATATATATAACTTACTGAGTTAAAAAGCAATTTATCTAATAATAATACTCAATAACAGGCACTAATATTAGTAACAGAATCTAGATATAAATCTATTATCTCTATATTATATAAGACAAAAGCATAGCCCTCAACACCAAAATCAGACTGATGCACCTTCTGGTCATGGCCACATTCTTATATGCTTTCTAGTCTTGAACACTGAATGCAGAGCTAAAGAGGAGGATCCTAGCAATCAAATTGAGATGCTAGAGAAGGATAGGTATCACATTTAAAGACCGCATCACAAACAAAGAGATTAGAGACAGGGTTACTACAGCAATTAGACCCCACGATGACCTGCTTACTATTATTAAAAAAAGGCAAACTAAAAATCTATGGCCATTAACAAGGCCTTCAAGATTCGCAAAGACCTTCCTTCAGGGAACAGTACCAGGAAAAAGAAAGTGATGGGAAGCCAAGACAACATAAAAGAATGGATGGGCCTGCCATTGAAAGAGGTTCTATCCAAGGCAAAAGACAGAAAGGAATGGAGAAAGACAGTTGACAAATCTTGCTTGGTGCCCCAACGTCCATCAGACTAAGGGATAGGTCAAGGTGATATATATTACACTAGCATTGCCCACTGGCTATGCCTATTGATTTGGCATCTGGCTATATATTGTATATTTTACCATGGACCCCCTTCATTTTTTCTTTCTTATTTATAACTTGGACCAGCCCATAAATTCAAATATCCCTTTCCCCCCCTCGCCTTAACAAATAGTGTTGTTTGCACTATCTGATTATTCTTCTGCTTTTCAGCTATTTCAAAATATTTGATAGGCTCTAGGATATTTTTTGGTTTTGGCCTTTTTTTTTACTTTTAGCATCGTAATGCTCACAAAAGACTTTGGTCACACACACCCCCTTATTTTTTTTACTTTCAATTTAAAACTGTGCATTTTTAGCAATTCCCATTTTGGCGAGTATATTCTAGTGCGGTGATATGCCTAATTGGAATGGTCTGCTTTAAAACACCCTCCCAATTCTAGCCTGTCACTTTTATCTCCACAACCGCCCCCTTTAAAAACTTGAAATTAATAATCTGTTATGTATAATATTGGCACGGTCCGTTTTACAACGCTACCCTTTCCAACAGAATACGTTTTACCCATGAATTCAATTACTGGTATCACTTATTCCCTCCTCCTTTACGCCTTAGGAAAAGTAAGTAGTAAAGTTCCCCTTTCAGACCTTGTGGTCTATAGGGAAGATGATGTAAAGGTCATCTGTTTCTGTGGCCTGCGGTTAACGAGGGTGTCATGTGCCCAGCAAAACGACCAATCGCCTTTACTTTCCCCCAGCTAATGTCAGGTACCCATTTAGAGCTGGGTGGACTCAGAGGCACCCAAAGATCCCGAAATGAAAATCCCAGTCTTCACCGGAATTCGAACCCGGGACCTTCGGTTCGGGAGTCAAGCGCTTTACCGCTCAGCCACCGCACTTCCTGCCTTAGGAAAAAGTCCTACATATTTTCTCTGAGAATTCATCGACTTTTCAGCTCGAAATATTTCAAAGGCTTTCTGATAATTTTCGGCATGAGCTTTTTTTTTATTATTGCATCCTGCGCATTGAATGCTCACAGAGTCATAATATTATGTCTGATACCATTCCTCAGCCCATTTTAAAAATGACTTTTTTATACAATATATCTATAAAAGCAAGTTTCGCACCAAGGAGAAATGTACACAAAAAAAAGTTTAAACAGTACTTAAAAATCGAAGGAAGAAAGTTTAATCTTATACAATTTTGATATGTCGGTTTAAAAAAAAATATTTTGGGGTCTAAATTGCGAATAATGAATCATTTTTGGTAAAAATTTAATTCTTGCAGTTTCAATCATGATAGGTGCTTAGTAAAAAGCTAGTTGTTCTAGGCTCACAGAAAGTAATGATGATTGTATTTATTGGTCCATTGCAAGTGGGACAATTAGTGGACTTAGTGTAAGTGAGAGAGTTAGTGATGAATGATAAATCAGTCAGGGACCTTAGCAATACCGATATATAATAATTTTAATATTGACAGTCTTTTAATAGATCTAATATTCTAATTATAATTAATACCGGTAATATTAAATATACTATAGTACTATAGATCTAGATCTAATTATTCAAAATATACAAGTAATAAAGTAATAGATTCTAGATCTATGTCATATTAATATAAAATTTACCATAGACAATAGAATCCTTAATTAAAGTTAATTATCATCATAGTTCTATAAGCAGTATTAATGTATACTAATACTAAATTTATTTAGAAGGCTACTATGATGACGTCTATGACTATAGTACAATACTAGACAGTATAGACCAGTGTTTCCCAAGGCCTGAATAGGTGTTCCACTGAGCTACTATAATAATAAACTAGTTGTAACATATTGGTATTATATGTACATTTGCACACTAGTGCGTCAGTGCAACACAGCTTGTATTCACATAATAAATGGAGTTCTTAATATATCTTCCCTCTTAAACACTAGTTTGTTATTTGTACACCAATATGTTACACTAGTTACTAGTAGTAGGCCACTATGAGATCAATTAATCTCTCTAAAAAATAAGCAAGGTGTTCCACTAAATTAAACTGACTCTTTTTGAGTAATTATATCATAAATCTACTCAGAATGTGCAAAGTGTTCCAGGGAAAAAGTTTGGGAATTAAAGTTTTACCACACTCACACTGGTATAAACTATGGTACTGTACATATACTATTATACTCATTTAATTGACCTCCTTCAGTCGTAGAACGATTATGGTTCATTTCAGAGCACACTTCCTCATGTGGCTGTGAAACCCTATTTTGGAGAGACACTCCCGTCCACAAATAGCGCAGGTTAAGGTGGCTATTTCTACAGAGTTAGAGGAGCTGGCCATTTTTCGGATTGTGTTTTTCTTCCTGAGCTGAGACCCATGTTCTTTCACTGTCAATAGCTTTCTTGGTCACTGTCTCTCTCCATCTGGTGCGGTTTAGAGCTATGTCTTCCCAATTGTCAGTATTGATGTTCCCTGATTTTATGTCCCGTTTTATTACATCTATGTAACGGAGGTGGGGGTGACCAGTTTTTCTTGTGCCAGTTGCGAGTTGTCCATAGAGGATGACCCTCGGGATGCGCTTGTCCTCCATCGGCGAACATGTCCAAGCCAGTGCAAACGGCATTGTTTGAGGGCTGTAAAGGTGCTGGGAATACCTGATCGTGCAAGGATCTCAGTATTGCACACTTTTTCTTTCCATGTGACTTTCAAGATCCTATGGAGACATCTCAAATGGAATGAGTTCAGTTTTCTCTCTTGCTTTGCATAGGTGGTCCATGAATCACTGCCATACAACAGTGTACTCATAACGCATGCCTTGTAGACTTCCATTTTGGTCACCGTAGTTAGCTTCTGGTTTTCCCAAACTCCTTATAAAACCTGAGTCTAGCGAACGTTGAGGCAGCCTTCCCTATGTGTTTTTTTATCTCCTCTTCTAGAGACAGGTCATCTTTAATTGTGGATCCCAGATAGCAGAATTCGTTTAAGGCGTCCAGCTTGTTATCGTCTATGAGGATCGCATGGGCGCATCCATTGTCTTCGAGACAGAAGTCATCAGAAGTGTCACAGAAGGAGCCATATATTGCAAAAGTTCTCATAAACTAAACTATATAGTCTAGATCTATTTTTAACCTATTATTTTATAAATCTATATATATTACACTTTATTTGCACTTATATTAAGTTATATCTTGATTCTTATAGTAGTTAAATAGTAATATACCAGATCTATCTAGAATTGAATAGATCTAGATTTATCTTTAGATAATAAACAAGTAAAAAGGTATACCATAATAATTATCATAATAAATAATCATATTAAAAATACTAATATTATTAATTAAATTAATTTGATAATTATAATAAAATGAATACGATAATTAATTAATAATAAAGTTAATAATTCTAGATGAGTAGATAGGATATATCTATTTTTCCCTAGTCTAAGTAAGAAAGTCTATAAATCTAGATTTACCAAATCGCGTAGATTGAGCACTAGGTCTAAATAATTCAGAAGCTAGCTATGAGGTGTCTCCACAGATGAGACAGTTATGTTTCCTCGGACTTTACTGATTCAGTCACTCAGTGATTGTTTCACATGTGCTTACATCTAAAAAAAAATACGAATCTAGTATAGAACCGGAAACAGTTAAAAACGAAAGTAATGATTAGGCCAGAAGTGTCAAAAAAGGAGCCATATATTGCAAAAGATCTCAGCAGTAAAAACAAATGTGAGAGAGAGAAGAGAGAGATATGGGGGGAGAGACTGTACAAAATTATGTATTTTATCAATCAAGTGCAATGTTTTCGCTGATATGTTGTCATAGATTTTTATACGTCTGTGAGATTTATAGGCTTTATATTATTGGCAGAAATGCGAATTTACATAATCTAAAAATGCATTTTAAAAAAAGTTGATCTGAGGGAAGAACTCCATTTTTAAAGTCTCGATGATAATGAGATTTAATAATAAGTAGGTTTAACTGTGTAAAATGAGTTGTTTGTAAAATGTTTTAGGCCTAGGCCTACATGTTTCGGATGTTCCTTCGAAATTGAAGATAATTTACTTTCTAGACCTAACCTCCTGCAGAACGACGGGGGATGGCCGCGAACAGGGGCCATCGAGACGACCAAACGAGTCCAGTGCGCATACCACAAGACCAGGCTGCCATCCTAAGCCACGATTCCGAAAATTAAAGATGATTACTACGCCAACTTCGGCAAAGTCAGTTTCGACCTGCATATTTTGTCATATCTAATGCAGACAAATCTGTTGTGGACAGTAAAGAAGCACTACATAACATTCGATAGCTTCACTGTATCTGACACGGACACCTCTCCCTAATGGCGATCTTTTTTTTTTTTTTTTTTTTTACCGAGGACAATAGCGTAACGAAGAGATAAATTAAACAAATCAATTTTAGCTCAGAGGCAAATCCACATAGGCCTAACTGAAAGAGAGAGAGAGAGATGCAAACTAAATTTAACTTTTTAAACTTTGTCCGTGAAAATTTAAAGCTACATTGCCTACATGACACAAGACCACGAGACACAAGACAAGCATTTTTAAAATGGTTCTCCGGAAGTGCCACATTATTGAGACATTGTTCATTAGGTCATGGTGCTAGGTCTACTTTCTACTTTCATTTCAAACTTTTTTTTTTTTTTTAGTAGAAGTGAAGAAAAGAAAAAAAAAAAAAAAAAACATTACTTAGAAAATTAAGTATAGGGGCTCTCTACCTGCTAATACCAATAACACTTGAAAATAAAAAGCTTGTTTAGTCATTTCGATTATAAGAAGGAGGGCCGGGCTAATCTATAATTTAATAAGCAAAGATTTATTATTTCATTTGCTTTTTCTTTCTAAACATATCAAGTAGGCCTACTTAAAACTTGACAAAATACAAAACTCATTTAAGCAGCACTGTGACAAAAAAAAACAACAACAACAACAAAAAAGCACTAATATATAAAAAAACAACAACAGCAAATGATCAGCACTAATCTTAACTTACGGAATCTGCTGTGGCAGGAGCGTCTTGTTTTTCATTTCGTTTGTTTTTGTTATTAATGTTTGTGTTTTTGTTTGATTGTTTTGTTATTAATGTTTTTGTTTATTGTTTGTGAATTCACATTCCTGTAGGACCTATGTTTGTGCATGTGAAATGTGATTTTTTTTTCCCGTGTATAATCGACGAAGCTCTCGTTCAAACTGATGATGTTCAAAATCGTACAGTGAGTTCATGGTTTAGGGAAAAACAGTTATGGACTGGTTGTATAGGACCTTTTTTGCCATTGAAAAAAAAGTGCCCTTTTAACATAAACATCAGGGATGTTTTTCTGCAGTTCTGCTTTCGTCACCATTGTTTTTAGACGAAAAAAAAATTCATAACTTTATTGTTGATACCGGTATGTCGTTGGTTTACAGCTCCACACAGTTAAATTAAACCGATTTAGGTGTATTACATTCTTAATTTGTGGGCGCGGTGGCTGAGAGGTTAAGCGCCTGAGGAAGACTGTCTAAAAATGTTTGAAATAGACGATGTATCAAATCTCGGTGAAGACTGGGATTTTGAATTTCGGGATTTTTAGGGCGCCCCTGGGTCCATTCAACTCTAAAAACAACAAAAAAAAAACTGAACCACTTCCAAACGACCTCTCTTAATACTGAAAGTTAAATGGCAAGAAAAAATACATGTGTTGTGAATTTATGTTTCTTGTTGTGTGTTATAAACTTATCTGTACTAGCGTGTCAAACTGACTTAGTGTCTTGTGTGTGTATTGTGTTATTATGAACTTTTTTTTTTATTCATCTGTAATAAAGCCTATGATAGAGACGTGTATTCCAGTAATGTTTTATAAGGTTACTACAACCTGACACTGTAGTCCTTCGGAGAGTGGGCCTGCAAAGCATCCACACAATCCTGATGCAGTCCCAGCTGCAATGGGCAGGCCACATCTGCAGAATGGAAGACCCCCGCATTCCTAAACGACTCCTGTATGGCCAATTAAGGGAAGGAAAGCGCTCACAAAATAGACAAAGGAAACGCTTCAGGGACACCCTCAAAGCTTCTCCAAAAGCTTGCAGCATTGACCCGCCACATGGGAGACAGAAGCACATGACAGAGCGTCATGGCGTCGCGCTCTGAAAACTGGCGCACAAATTGCAAAAGGCAAGAGAACAGCGCTGGCAGAAGAGAAGCGTCAGAGAAAAAAAGCAAGGCCAATGACACTAGATCCAGCTGGAATAACCTGCCCAGTGTGCAGCCGAACATTTCGAGCTCAAGTAGGTCGCACCAGCTTCACTAGGAGGCACAAAATCTCAGTGCAAAGCCCTCAGCGCCCTGGATGACAAAAGTGGTCATCATCGAACCACGATAGACGAACTATATAAGATGTATGTAGAAACAAAAGTTAAAAATGATTATGTATAATGCACGTAGGCCAATGACTCACAAAAAATTACACTTCTTGCTGTCACTCTCACTACACTTTTTTTTTTAGTGAACACAAGTTAACACAACCAAATTATCCGCCCACCTTTACTCAAGGTTACACCACAAACAACAAAACATTTTACAAACAACACGCACATACGGCCTATACTTCATACCAATTATCAGCATTCAGAATTCACAAATTTACAACAGATGTGTATAGGTATGCTCAACAAGACAAAGTCAACAATTGAAAAAGTTAACAGTAAGAAAAAAAAAACATTTTGAATATCTATATTGTAACTTAAAATCAAGGGATATGTCTGAACGTAAAAACTTTTCCATATAATAGCAGACCAGGGCCTTCACTGTGATTTTATTTCAATGTACTTTGGTTCACTGCAGACAGTTACATGTAGAAAGACATCTTACCTTATATAATACATACGTTACATATTGGTAATAGCCAATAATGTGCACATCTAAAGAAGTAACACTGGCTGTGTGAGTAGGTCTAAGTAGATGTTGGGAGTACTGAGGGGGAAAGGAGGAGTGGTATGTGTACAAGTGAGAACTTAGTCTACTTAAAAGAACGGTTTAAACACTGACCTACATAACAAAATTTTTTTATAATGACAACATTCAGGTTTATTGTAGCGTACAATCTATCTAATAATGTGTGAGTGTAGGCCTAAGCGAATCCTTCACCAGATCTCAGTTAAAATGCTAGTTATTATCTAAAGCAGGGCTTCTAAAAGTTTTTAAATACCTTTTTTTTATATACAAGCATGAAGAAGCATGCAAAAAGAGCAATACGACATCATCTTAATTTTACTATCTGCGCGATGTGCCTATATATATATATATATTATGCATGCAATACACAATATAGGGATATTTGTGTACATAAAAACATTATTTTTATGTACAAATATTAATACATGTAGTTGCAATAAAATTCCATTTACGTACTCAATCTCAAGAGGGTACATGCAGTTTGAGAACTGCTGACCATTGTCGTAGATATCAGCTGATAACACTTCACTCTCACCCTATTAAGCTGTTTATCTCTATAATGAACGGAATACGTCGATCTGCTGTGATGTTTCAATGAAAGCATTTTTTAGTGGTGCAAGTAAATTTCGTTTCTTTTCATTAAACTTTCAACTGTTAATTGTGAGTTTTTTTTGTTATTCTTGTAATTGTCTATAGATATAATTGCGTAGTTCAATAATAGAACAGCTTACCAAATGCTATTAGAATTTTTCGCATGTACGCCGATTGCTTATTGAAAAACAATAGGGCCTAACTGATTAGGAAGATAAATAATAATAACTGTATCTTTATTACCATGAGAAAATTTGTTTTAGTAAATTGTCCAAGTAAAGAAGAATAAATTAATGATGGCTAATTGATTAACAAGTTGGTTATTTTTTTTATTTACTTATGTGTTGTCATCAACAATGAATAATTGTGCAATGTTTTAAAAGATTTTTATCAGACAGACAGACGGAGTGACTTGATTTAACCTCAGTAATGTTTTAGGGGTGAATAAATGTAAAGAAAATCAATAATCAAATTATAGGCCTCCATTTAGAAAACTCTTTCTTGTGGGCTATATTTGTGCATTTTATATGCAAGTTTCGTGGCCAGAACGTCTTTTGTTTTTACTTTGGCCGAGCTGGGTTTCCTATATATTGGCCCCCTATGTTTATTTAGACGAAGCAAATAAATTGAAGTAAAAAAAAAAAAGCAGAAATAATTTTACATGAAAAAAACAACATATTTTGTTGCGGAGAAACTAGTTAGTATAGTTCCATGGTTAAACAATCAGTGTTTTTTGTTGTTTTTTTTTTTTGGGGGGGGGGGGGGGGGCGACCCATTTTCTTTTATTCTTTGCTACTAATATCACAGATTTAAAATTAAATCTGGAAGTCACTCCAGTCTAGTGATTTTATCATTTTCTGTTCTCAGTTTGAAACAAACTACTCGCTTTTAACGAGAGACACCCAAGATGTGCAACTAGCAAGGGAATGAATCCATTGCTCACAGTAATCAGACAGAGAATCAGATCGTTCTTGTTGGTCCTTTTAACCATTACAGTTTTGTTAGGATTTTACTTTCTGTCTCTAAGCAGTGAAACTTACGGACCAACAACAGACCTAAAGGTAGGTTATATATAGACTTTTTTGTGAGGAGGGGGGTAAAGTGTGGGTTTAAAAAGAAAAAAAAAGCAATAATAATAAATGGGAAATGTATGGTTAAGTGACTAATACCAACTGACTACCCAACAAAAGGGGCTCAAGCTCAAATTCCTATGTAGATGAAGAAATTAGAAATTTGTCTCAAGCAGAGTTATATTGGCTAAAAGCCGGCTGCTCGGAAATCTTCAGCCAGATACAGGGGCCTAGCTAGGAATTTTCCATCATTTGGGGCTCGGGGGGTGGCTTGACCTCGTTTGGTGGCCCCTGCATTTTGCGTAATATTTGATTTTTTAATGTAAAAAACAACACTCATTTGCGGGCCCCCTAAAGTGGGGTCCCGGGAGGGATTTTCAAATTCTCCCCCCCCCCACCCTAGCTAATAAGTCACTGGCCAGATACCGCCACCTGTTCACACGGGAGATTGGACCGTAAACTTAATTCTATTAAACCTTTGTATTTTTTTTGGGGTGGGGGGATTTCCCACAAAAGTCCGCATTGCAGTCTGTATAAAAAGATTAATATTTTCTTTCGTGTGTTTTTGTGTACAGAGTTTGGTTAGGTCAAGAAAACATTAAGAAACTGGAACAGACACAAAATAGAGCAGTGAGATTCATAACAAACGAATATTCACATTTGACTAGGGTAACACCTTTAGTAAAATCACTAAATTTAGAAAGCCTTCAGGACAGAAGACTCAAAAATAAAGTAGCAATTATACATAAAACACTGAACCATAATCTTCAAATACAAAAACAAACTTAATAAAATACTCTGAAAGACACAAAAATAAAGGCACATTCCTCGTCCCGTATGCTAGGACAAATTTGTACAAATACTCCTTCTTCCCTAGTGCTATTAGAGCATGGAATGGGTTGCCTGAGCTAGCCAGGAAAACCAGTGACTTGGCAGAATTTAAGTCATTGGTTAATATGCATGACTAAATGCATGACGCGTAGGACGTAATCATCTTCTTTTTTGAAGTAACGTCTGTATTATATAAGATAAGATGAGTTATGAAAACAAAATGAAGACAATATGAATATTTCCGTGGTGCGTAACTAACAAAACCAAATTGATATTTTCATCTGCGATCGATAACTTATTAAAAATGTGTGTAAACCTAGAGCTGTGTATTTTTTGCTAAATATTAAACTAGAAGTATGTTAATACTAGGTTGACCCACAGAATAGTTTTTTTATGTGTGTGTGTGTGGTGGGTCTAACCATTTTTATAGTATATAAATATTTATATTTAGGTTTTACAAATAAGATAGGCCTACATGTCACCACTAATTTTGCGTAATTATATGATGCATGCATGCGAAACACTACACTCATCCAGGAATAAAAGACATTACCATTATCTAGACAATTTTAGTTATTCACCTCTTTTACTTGTGTTTATTTACTTTCTATGTTTATAGAGTTCTACATTACCCAATAACACTAAATCTACTTTTTTTTTTATGTAGGATATTACACATATGTCTATATATATCTAGATGTCTGGTCCGAGATCTTGATTGTACTTTTTTTAGAAACCTAACGGA
Source organism: Biomphalaria pfeifferi (assembly GCA_030265305.1). NCBI lineage: Eukaryota > Metazoa > Mollusca > Gastropoda > Planorbidae > Biomphalaria > Biomphalaria pfeifferi. The sequence goes on along the minus strand of JASAOG010000030.1, from coordinate 3,517,940 downwards.
TAACGTAGGCCCACATAGACCTATATAGATGTACAGATATTTCTCTAATAGGAAGTACCATACCTTTACATTTTCAACCAATAAACTTATATCTGTGTTTTTTAATTACAATGTTACAAGTACAATCAAATAGTAAATTATCTAATAAAAAATTGCATCTGAAACAAAGAATTCAATTAAAACAATAATTTTAAAAAAATGTTAAATTAAATGTTGTTGTAACGCAAAGCAATAATTGGAAAACTCAATTAAAGTATTTGAATTTGATAGTCCAAAACTAAAACCACGGACTACATCCAAAACCTAGATCTATCTGTTTTTGAGTTGTTTTTTTTTTCTTGTTTTACACATTTGTGTGGAAACTAAAAAAAGGATGTCAACACAGAGATACCATACCAGTCCGTAGCTACAACAATAACTGAAGACGAAGAAATGTCTCACTCTCACGACGGGTTTGATGCCCTTAGAGTGTACAATCTTTTTACTTCATGTAAAGGTGAAGACGATATAATTTTATTGGATACGTACATTGATGCATATGAGGAATTATGCAAGTAAGTTGTTTTTTTTTTTTAGTTATTAAAATAAATTTACTAAACAGTGAAAACACTTTAACTTTACCTTAGTAAGTAAATAAGTTAGTTACTATACGTTATACTACTTAGTCTTAGTACTATAAGTAGTAAAACTAAAACTATACTAAACTTAAACAGTAAAGTTACAGTTGAACAGTGAGACAGTCGGAGAATAGTAAAACTAACACTAACTGACTATAAAGTCTATATTATTATAACTGTGGCTAAGACTTAGATTTAGATCTAGTTAGTCTAAGACCAAGACTGACTAAGTCAGTAAGTGACTAACTGTTAGCATAATAAATAACAGTTAATCAATCTATAACTATAATACTATAATTATTATCTACAACTTAGATGACTTAGTACCACTACAAGTAGTATTGTCTGAATGAGTACACTATAAGTGAAACTGAACGAATCATAAAAATGTTATTTTTGTAACTTTTTAGATCTAAGTCTGTAGAGTAGACTGTATCTAGACTAGATCTAGATTAATCTAGAATCTAGTAGATTTAGACTTAGACGGGTAGATCTAGAATCTAATCAGTTAAGACTCATGTCAGTGTAGTCAGTGTAGTACTAGAATCTACTACTACTAGCTAGTAGCTTAGTCTTAAAATAACCTACAATTTACTAAAGTAGATGTGTAGAATTCTTGAAAGATCTAAATCTAATAATCTAGAATAATCTAGATCTATTTATATATTATAGAGTTTTAACTTGGAGTAGGCTGAGTAGGGGTTGCATTTTTAGTAATTTTGACTGCCACAACTTTGATAAAGACCACCATGATTTATTGACATCATTTGATAACAGCAATCTCAACTGATCTCAAGAACTGTTTAATATACTGGAAGTGACAAAAATCCTCAAACAAGTATACACAGTCAAAGCTTCAGGACCCGACAGATTAAGTGGGAAGCTGGTCTGTGGAGAACTAAGTAGACTAATTAATGAAAAAAGCATAGATCTATAGATCTTATATCTCTTGAAGAACTGTTTCCTTGAAAGATGCCTTTCCAAAACATATAATATCCTTAATGACAATATGGACCCACTAAACCACTGTTACATCAGATCTGGACAAAGTGGTCAGCTCCTCTCCATCAGGGCTAGAAGAGAGAGATTTTAAAACTTCTTTATTCCACTTTCAGCTAGTGTGTTTCAAGGTCATTTGTTATCAAAAAATACACAGAAACATAATTCATAAAGTGCTGGTTGTGTGTGTTTCGTGTGTGAATTTTGTTCATGTTTGCATTTATATTGTTATTGCTATTATCTGCTATAGTAGTAATGCTGAGGTGGATAATTATAGTAAAACTGAATTTCCATTTGTTTGGACTTATTGAAATTATCTTATGTAGATAATTAATAGTAAGTAGTTTTAATACACATTTAAAACTGACAATACACTAATAAAACCTACATTGTTAAAAAAGAACTTGAAAACATATTTTCAACTGCACTTAATTTGTATGACTAGTAGAATCCTAGATATTGTTTTTTTAAGGTCTAAAGTGTATTATAGAAAAGTTAAATTTTATGTATAATATTATATATACCAGTAATAAGACTAAATAGAAGATCATATACAAATAAAGAGATTTAAATAAAATATTTCAATGAAATATTGAATACTTAAAAAATAATAATGTTCAAATGTTGTTTTTCTTCAACTTTGTAAAAACAAAATGAATTTAAATATGTTATAAAAATGAAGAATGATGTGAAGTGTCACTAGCAGAAAATGACAACAGTCAAGAATAGGGCACAAATTTGAATGAATAGAGAGAACTTCTATATATGATACTGTGTTCGGGTCATCATATCCACGGTAGTTCATCATATTATATATATATACATCCAGCTTTTGCAAATATGGTTACATACACAATTTTTATTCTTTATTTATATTTAAACCACAAAAATATTTGGAATTCTAATTGTTTGTAAATATATTCAATAAATGTTGTTATTTAAAAATTTGTCATTTTAACTTTTTTAAAAATATTTATTCATACTAATGTGGTAAAGAAAATTGACTTAAATAACTTTTTTTTTTTGCTATTACTTCCCCTTATGTTACTTCCCTTTCTTCTTCAGTAAAGTTTCATCTTTAAATGTGGCTGATGGTTTATCAATGAGCTGTGTAGCCTTCACAATGACAGAGTGCTTTTACTTTTTCCCAAATACTGGGTGGATTCTGTGATGTCTTACAATCCTGAATAAAAAGTCTCTCTTAGGGATTTATACTTAAAATCATTTTGTTCTGAGGGTGAGCAGTTTAGCACTCAGCCACCTTGTCTGTTATAACTTTTTGTTTTAAAAGTTATATATAAAAAAAAAAAAAAGATAGGCAATTTAGATTTAGGCTCAACAAAAAATTTCAACATATAATTTAACGTTTTGTTTCAGGTTGTTCCGCCTCTTTGGTACAATATTTAGCTTTGTAACCTCAGATGTGGAAGAAAAGATCAACATCTTAAGAGACTACCGCAAATCTGATGTTGCAGAGAAATACAAAACCATTCAGACGTTGCTTGAATACGAAGTCGAGCACGGCGCAACAAAAAACACCAAGAAGCCATCAGGTGCTAGAACACTCCTTCGCCTACACAGAGCATTGGAGTTTATCGCAGCCTTTCTGTTGAAACTCAAAGAAACAGACAATACTGTAAAATTTTCATCCGCTGCCATGAAAGCTTACGACGACACTTTGGCCAGGCATCATCCCTGGCTAGTCAAGAAGGCTGTCCATGTAGCCATGTATATGCTTCCGTCCAGGTTGGATCTCCTGAAAAAAATGGGAGTTGAAGACAATGAAAGAGGCATGCAGGGAATCAGTGATTTAGCACATGAACTGACTATTATATTCCAGGTGACAGAAGAGGCTTACAGTAAAGATAACTTGTTAGATCTACCATAAAATGACTGTAGACATTGTGTAATAATGACTGAAACAGCTCTGTACGTTTTTCTGTTTATTTATTTGTCATTGTTTGAACCTACTAACAAAGTACAACTTAATGAAGCCTTTATATTTCTAGTTGATTTTTCGGGAAAGTAAATTGGAAAGGGGAAATTTGATAGTGCATAGCAACTTAAAAATTAGTTTTTTGTTATGAAGCTTTCAGCATTTGAGAGTTTTGCAGGCTGTCGATTCAGACTATAAATAAATATTCAATTTTTTATTTTTTTAATACTTTTTAAATAATTATTTTATTTTTAGAAATGTTTAATTTTTTAAATCATACATTAAAATATTTATTTTCTGGCATATTATTTTAAAAAATTTTTTTTAAGAAAATATAAGTTTTTAATTAAAAATCTTTTCTCCTGGCAAACAGTATTTGATTATTATGTTAAAATTTCACTTATATTAGTGTTGAAACAACTTTTGATTGTTATATGTTTATTCTCAGTTCATTGCAAGCCACAGTGTTTGTTGACGCTAATGCTTTTATTTACATTACTTATCATATTCAAGTTATATAGTTTTATTAACACTATATATAGATATTCTCTGACTTGATGATTAGAAAAAAAATAGGATCAAAATTATTGACCAGTACTCTATGTTTAATGAGAGATTTATATTGTGCTAATTCTTTGTTTTCCTTTTTTCTTCTTGTAAGCACCATATTCTTAAATTTGTTTTCACTATCCTAAATGAAAATAATTGAAATATCAGTTGAATGAATGGTTCTACTTTTTTTTTTTTAACTGCTCAACTTTTTTTGTAGAAAATCTGAAGGGTAAAAAAACTAATGGTCTTATCAATCATATTTATTTTTCTAAATTAAATTACTTAAACTTTTCATTTAATTATAGGATAGGAAACAAAAGTGCCTGTAAATCAAGAGAGATTGTTCAATTAAAAACACAGATTATTTTGAAAATATTTTTTCACCATCATAAAAAAAAAATAATTCTGGTTATAATCACATAATGTTGGCAAAGCAATTAGGCTGTAATCATTGACACTTCAATAGAAACTTGAGATACAAATAAACACTTCCAACAAACATGCCATTGGTTTATGCAAAAGATACCAATGACTTTATGCAAAAGATACCAATGACTTTATGCAAAAGATACCAATGACTTTATGCAAAAGATACCAATGACTTTATTTTATTTAATTTGAGCCCCCTTACACAGTAACACTACCAATAATAACATTAGATTTTATTTTATTTTTTACTTCTTAGCTCTATTAACCCATTGCTGTTATTAGTGATAAATTACTGAAATTAGTAAAATGCACTACGAACCAATGCTTTTAAGCCTCAGCGTGGCGCTGGGGTGGAAACGGTCATTAGAAAAGATGAATAGGCCCATAGGGAAGCAAAAAAAAAACAAACCCTGTTGGGGTGCCTAAGGACTGAGTCCATTGCACTGGTGGGGATGGAAGAAAGTCCCAACAAACATGTCACAGTTCTCACACCGTTCCTCAAAGGACCGTTCTTATGGCGGACACCTGCACGGCTGATGTGGAACAGAGAATGAAAATGGTTGGGGGGGGGGGGGGGGGTTTCCCTGATGTGCTCGACCATTGGCCTTGATTCTAATCTGAGCACCTTGGGTTATGATCCATTGATAATAGGGATGCAATAATTTACATCTACCCATCTTTCCGAGACAGAAGTTTTTTCAGGCAGATGGAAGCAAGCTTTCATAGACCTAGAGTTCTAAGAGTCATAGACCCAACTCTTATGACAATTAGAGAGAAAAGTGCACTATGAATGAGTTAAATGCACTATGCTAGTCTTCTGGGAGTTAAACATCTAAAAGTAATTGTTTTGCCTTTAAGTAGTAATAATGAGATGGACTATTGAAAAAAAACAACTGTAAATCTATCTTACAGGGCAGCATGCTAACATTATGTACCATAAAAAAAACAATGGCCAATTACATTTTTAAAAACAAATTGTTATTGTCAACTTTACAGCCAACTCTTAGCTATACATATACATGACTTATATTCATGAGTTAAATATTTTTTGTTCTAATATATAATATGTTTGATGTGATGCTTTTGGTTATTTTGTTAGTTGATCATTTACTCATTGTATGGTTCAGACAACAGATATAATTTTCTAGTTTCAATATTAACCTGATGATTTTCTAGTTTCAATATTAACCTGATGATTTTCTAGTTTCAATATTAACCTGATGATTTTCTAGATTCAATATGAATGATGATTGCCTAATTTTAATATTCAGCTAATTCTAATTTCATTCTGCTTCAGAATGCTTATAAAACCTAAGCTCAAGATCCTTTAACCTTACAGTTGTAAATATATTGTATTTTTATGATTGCTCTGCAATTGAGGAAAATAAATGTCTCAGAGCATGTAGATAGTGTGTATGTGTTTATGAACAATGGGAGAAAACAGAAATAGTGAGAACCTAAGAGGCGGATAACTGCTATCAAGCAAAAATCACTCCCTGGATATAAGAATGGTTACCTTAAATAATTTCCCGTCTATTCTGTTTAAAAGTGATGCAGAGGATCCTACTTAAAGAAGCTTTAATAGTGTTAAGTTTTATTTAAAAACAGGCACAATTTTGAAGAAATCACATTTTTTTGCATACACAATAGTTTTTATCTTCTACCAGTGTTTTACATACCAGTATCTGCAATTTTCTGTCATCGTTTTGTTGGCTGTGAACTAATATATGTACCAGAATTGAATATAATTGATAATTATTCTACATTTTTGTTTCTTTGTTAATCAGCTGTTTACTTCTCTGAATAGAAGTGTCTGTGAAAGAGTGTTACACTATTGTACATAAAAACGATTGTGGTAGTTAGCTTTTTTACCATATGGACCAAATAGGAAAGTTTATATTAAAAATTGTGTCCAACTAGCCATCTACATTTTTTTTAAATTTCATAACATTTTCTATCTACGTAAATGATGTCTGATGTATTAAGTAAAGCATCTAGAACATTTTTATATATTTTTTTTTTACAAAGCTGATATCAACTCACTCATTCTGTCTGTCTGGTAAAAAGTGTATACACTTGTTTCTCCCAAATCCATTCTCGTTCCAGTAGAAACCTTTCACAACTATTCATTGGCATAGACAAGATATGAATCAACAAAAAAAAAGTAACCAATTAGTCAATGAATTACTGGTAATTAATTATTCTTTTTGATACCTACAATGGAAAATAATGATTCAGTATTCACATATGTGGCTAGATTTGTTGGGTTCAGTCCCTTTAAATAATTACGCTATTTCTCACTCACACATTCTCTGATCAAGTTAATACTTTGAACAATCATCTGTTTACCTAACTAAACACGAATCATTTAAACAAAAAAAACAATAAATTAGTCAATTAATTATTGGTAATTTATTATTTTGTTTTATATCGAATAAGGGAAATAACAAGAACATTATTAATAGTATAGTTTTAAGAGCGGAGTTCTTCCCTTTAGATAAGCTTTTTTTTTTTTTTGCTTGTTTTCTTTTTAAAACAACAGTGCATGGCCAAGAGAGAAATTTATTTTGAAAATCTTGGGGAAGAGAGCTAATCCCACATGAAGTCATCATACCAAAGCATATGACTTTGTTTAAAACCTTGTTTTTGAAACCTAACCTCAATAACGAATTGTCTCAAAGAAAATGGAGTATATCATTATGTACAAAATGGCGTGAGAATCATTTTCTCTCAGCAAGCTTAGTTATAATATGACCTTTAAGACATTGACCCTTCTATCTTAGGAAGCTTGGAATTTTAAAATTGACAAATACAATTATGAAACCTATTTGTATACAGCTACCAGCAGTAGTCTGACTATATTCGCCATCACTTGCTGGTATGGTAATACCTCACTGCCTCAAAGACATTGACTAAAATACTAAATAGACTAATTCAAAAAGCATCCTATATCACTCAAGAACAGCTACTGTCTCTTGAGAAACTATTTTAAATCCTAGAAAACAATTTTCACCCATTACATCAAATCTGGATGAACTTAGTAGACTCCTCTCCATAGTGTTTTAAATGGCAATGTCTTCGATTCCAAAGATTAAGGGTGAATGCAATGTTTCACATGATCACCCAACCCTAGTTGCAACCTGCATAGTTTTCGGCATCTAATGCAGGCAAAGCGGATGTCTGCCAGCGGTTTATTTAAATATTCTTTTTGTCTTCTGTGCCTGTCTTTTCTTTGTCTCAAATGTGTGTCCCACTGCCTTTAAAAACTCCTTCATTCCATTACTTGGAATGGAAAGGGGAGACAGTGGCTTGGCCAGGGTGGGAGAGGGAGCGTCCAATTTTTAACGCCCCCCCGGCCCCCACTTGAATTTGGCCCCCAAATGAATGTCCTAAAAAATTGTTTCACATTAGTTATTAGTCACTGCCATGTTATCTTGAAATTCACGTCAATACCCGTACTAGACAGCATTGATCTAGATTTATATAATAGATGATGTTATAGATAACTTTGTTGCACAGAAAGCACAACGTGAAGCGTTATGAATTGAGATTTGTCACTCCTGCATTACCTCGCCAATAAACTACGGTATTATAAGTCCCTTGACCGCGCTTATCTAATTTGGTGACTTTTTGGGGGGGGGGGGGGGGGCTGCCTAAGGGATGCGAGAGCATCCTCATTGCACTGTGCGGAGTTGTAAATAAAGCTCCCACAACCTTGTCAAAATCCAGGCGCTGTTCCTCAAGGGGCCGTTACATAAATGGCGTTTTCCGCACGGTTAGCCTGGTATAGAAAAAGGAAAATGTCGGGGGTCTTAGTGTATGCGGCCTCTTGCCGCGAGTGTGACCGACCCGACTCTTTCAGGCCAGTGAGAGGGAGCTCTTGTTCACTTTTGCTGGCTTAGAGTTCCAAGAGCTGAAGGCTCAACTCTACCTAACAGTTTCAAGAAGAAAGGGGGATCAACACCAAATCCTTTGCTGTGCTCATGAAATATAGTGACTGTGGTAGTTTTTAAAATTATTTTTTTTACGCAAAAGTTACAAGCGCAGTTTTTGTTTTATTTTTAAAATTGATATATGGGTTAGGTCTGTGGGCGTCGGCTAAACCAGAAGCTACCATTGGCTCTTTTAGTCACATTGTCAGAAATGGCTTCTGAGAACATAAGACTTCCAAAACATGACCAAGAAATATTAAATCAAATCTTCAACCCAAGTTTACCATTTGTTGAAGATGATAATGAAAACAGGAAATTAGGTAGATCTAAACCTCGAATGTGATAATGCATATATTATAAAATATCAGACAAACGTAAATACAGCTGGCTCTATTTTTAGTGATGTTACTGTGAGTCAGTGTGACTACGTACTACTGCTAGTCTAGTACTGGCACTCAGATCGTCGGAGTACTACTAGTACTACTACAAGACTACAGTATTAGACTAGACCTTACTTATTTACTAGTACTAGACTATCTATTAATCTAAATAATCTACTTCTAACTGTAGTGTACAGTTACTGAGTTAGTAAATAAGTAATGTATGTAGTCGTAAATAGTTTTAAAATAGTAACATTAAATAATAAATAGACTCTAGTCTAACTTTAGTTTAAAGTCTAACTATTGCCTCTATTTCTATAAATAAGTATAGCCTAGGCCTAGTAATAACTAGTATAGACATAGTGCCCATAGCCTATAGCTGTTAATTAGTTTAATCAGTTAATCATAGTTAATGTGTTAATACTAACTTACTGCTGACACTGACAGTGCTGTATAAAGTTATAGTAATAATAGTAATCTCGTCTTAATGATAGACTCTAATTATAATAGTCATTAGTCGATTAGTCATTTGTGTATGTTAATATTATGATTCTTCTCTCTCTCAACACTCAATCATAATTATTTATTCATATTTTATTTTAACAAAAACAAAAGGACAACATATTTTATTTATGATATTGAATAATATAAAATAATATTGTCATAAATACAGTACCACTACAGTCTACATGACCAGACCTATACTATACAAAATAATTATTATATTAATATCTATATAGATTTATAGATCTAGTCTAGATTACTAAATTATAGATGTACTCTAGATTTCTAGATATCTAGAATAAAAGCTTCAGTGAGTATGTAGCTCTAGCAATCAAGCTGTAATTGTAAATACGTAAATTTAATATAAGTGTGAAGCTAAGTCTAAAGTAGCGCTGCAACAATGTATGAAGGAATCACGAGAACATTTTTAAATGAGAGAAAGTAGTGAATTTATTAAAGTTCCATAGTACAAAATAAGCTTGATTGCTACAATGGTTCTATTTTAACTGTAAGTGAATATCTCTCAATATAACAAGCGGACAACATAAATGCTCTACACATATAGAAACTTGAATACATAGCTTGTTTGTCTATTATTTATTTGCCTAATGGATATCTGTGTTGGCGCTGTTAAAATTGTTGTTGAAGACGGGTGAGGTGAGGACAGAGCATGTGACCGTTGACTGCTGGGATGGTATGATTGCAAAGTGCCGTGGATCAGAAAGATGTTTATTTGACATATCCATGGTCAAAAGGTTATTTCTCTTAGCACTGAGTTGCTGGTAGGCGGAGTAGTTTTCCCAGATGGTCACTGGTTTGAGCCCTGGTTAATGCAGTCCCTTATTTCATTATATTAAGTCCCTATTATCTCTAATAAAAAAAAAATGTGGTCACTATTGTTGCCTATATATATATATATATATATATATATGTAATATGTATGCATTGTCAAAAAAATATCTAAACACTGCATTCATGTCCCCTATTGAATAGAGTGCAATATAAAATGAATATTCTCTGAGATGGCAGTGCCTCTGTCCCTCCCTGACCCCCCTCTCTATTGACTGTTCCACTAGTTACCTTTCAGTGATTTTCTATCTCAACTCTCCCTGGCTCCAGCTATAGGTCATTTAAATATGGCTTCCCCCCCTTTTATTCCACTCCCTCTCCCACTACTGTTAATTCTTATTTCTAATTCTAATGAGTTCATAAAGAGCACATTACTCCCTTCAAGGATCATTTTGTCTGATAAATCTTTCATTCCTAAATGCAGTGGGACAAAAAGCTGCTCTTGTACATATAAAAAAAATTACTAATTTGAACACAAATGCGCATAAAAAAAAAATACCCATATAGCAGACTTTTTTTTTTGGAAGACATAAATTAAATGAACAAATAATATTTTCTAAGACATTTAGCACTGAAAAATGCCAGTTTGCTACCCATTTAAGGCTGGGTTGTATGAGTTGTTCAAATGTTAACTTAATCAGCTACTGTTATTAATTGAGAATGGTTTGAATGTTTAGACTATAATTATCTGAAGCTCAACAATTTTACTTTTTATTCTAGAAGAAGGAGTAGAAAGTGAAGAAGTTAAGGCAGCTAAACTTTTGGAAGTAGCTGGTGTGAAAGCTGCTGAAACTGGCAACATAGACGTTGCTATTGAGTTTTTTACAGAAGCTATGACTGTTGCTCCATTGTGGCCTTCACCCTACAACAACAGGGCCCAGGCACTGAGACTGAAAGGGGACATTGAAGGTAATTTGTACGGAAATTTTTTTTTTTTTTTTATTTCGTTCCACAACAGTACTACATTTTTTAAAATTTCACTTTACTTGGCCAGGTTAATAATTTTAGTAAGCCAAAATAAATAAATTTGGTTAAAACAGTATAATTTGTTTGTTAGCAAGATCATATTCTAACTGATAACTTTCCAAATCAACTCACTGGTCTAAAAATATGCATTGTATGTTTGCCTTGTTAATAGTAGTTCTGATGCCTTGCATGCATAAAATAGTTTCATAATTCAAGTTTAATGCCAAAGCTTTTTAAAAACTGTTTTGTCTATAGATTAATTTTAAGAAAATTGTTTATTTTAAAACTAATATTTTTAAACTGTTTTATTAGATGTCTTTTTTTTTTCATCTTTTGCTAGGTGCCAAGACAGATTTAAACAAAGCCTTAGAGTTAAGTAATGGTGAAGGAAGTGTTGCATCTCAAGCATTTACACAGCGAGGTCTTATTAGAAAGAAAGAAGGTAAGTACTGGAGTTACTGATGTTAACAAAACAATTTTAATGTACCCTGTCTGTTTCTGGGAGTGTGTTGATACTTAATTTTGGCAAAGTTTAAAGCCTCGGCTATTGATTCTATCAACAATAAAAGTTTCTTGGAATAATCTTTCTATTTGCTACATCATAATGGTTTTGTTGTGTTCTTAAAAGCTTGAAATTTAATTAAGTTCAGAAACCAAGTGGCTTTAAGCTGCATAAGTTTGGATATGATTATAATGGAAGAGTAAATAAATATATCCTGTTAAACAAGACAACTTAGCGATCCAGTTTTGTGTCAGAGATTCTGAACTTTATGTCACTCACAGGCAGCCGGTGACAGCAGAGAATGTTGAAAATACTTTTCACCTAAATACAAGAACATTGCTCATGATATTGACCTTTATATTCCGCTATGTGAGCTTTGCTAGATAAAGCAAAATGTTTTTTTTTCAAAAAGGAATTGCAGAGAAGCCTATTGTATTTTGTTTTAAATTCTCACATTCTTACAGTACTTATGTTAATAGTGTCTACATAAAATATTGTCCATTGTACAATGCAAAGTAAATACATCTGAAATGTTGCAGGAGTGTTATTGTAAAGTCTACACTGATTATAACACTTTCCCAAATATATAGAAATATAATTGTTTCCTTGTTAGTATCAGACATGTTGAATAATTTTCTTCAATAATTAAAGCCTATATATACATTGTTGTTCTGTTGCTTTGTATATTTCAGGGGAAGATGAGGGAGCTAAAGCAGACTTCACAAGAGCTTCTGAGCTTGGCAGTAGGTTCTGTAAACAGGTCTTAGCATCCATGAACCCTTATGCTGCATTGTGTAACCAGATGTTAAGTGATGTCATGCACAAAATCAGAAGTGGAGAAGCTTAGATTAGTGATGCTCAACTCAAGAGTCATTAATAAGTGTCTAATTATAGGCATATTTATTTTTAAATTGTATTAGAATTGTGTGTCCATTTTATTTGGTTGAGATATGAAGGTGTTCAATCATTGTAATGACTACTTTATACATTCCAACTAATGGTACTTTGGTAAGGTGTTTGCCAGGGGTGCCACTTTTCTGGAATAACCCAGAAATCCGAGTTTTGAGGGGTCCGATTTTCCCCCCTCCGGGTTTGCCTTCTACAATTTTGTTAAAATACAGGGTTTTAGTTGATTTAGATTTTTTTGAAATTCCTGGTCATTTTCCCCTGTTAATTTTAGTTTGTTAGTTCCGATCGCGCGAGCCGCCATTTTTTAAACAAAATCTACCAGGCTCATATTTCGCGAGACTTTCACTTTGCATGCGCACCAAGCTTTATTTACCAGTACAGTATTTTTATTTTAAGTGTCAAAAAAGTGTAAACATTCTAGATCTATAGAGAATTCCTAGATCTACGGAACGCGCCTCGAATCGGCTCGATTTCGATTTTCTATGATCAATCTAGATCTGATCTAGAGTCAATCTAGACTGTAAAGTCTTGTATTTAGTATAGATATAGTCTAGAATAGTCTAGATTTAGATTTAGATCTACTCACGTACCTAGCGGCTAGTCCTAGGCCTAGATCTAGAAAGAAACAAAAATTCACGAGTGAGAAATTATATAGACCTATATATTTTTTTCTTTCCGTGTTTTATATTTTAATATTTGTATAGGTTCTATATAAACATAGAGCCTTAGCCTATGTCTAGACTAGTCTAGAGCTATATTGGTCTAGAGTATTATAGAAGTAGGATCTAGATTTAGGATATTTACATTGTTTTTAGATCAGAACTAGAATCAATGATTGAAGAATTAAATAAATAAGTTTGCATTCGCCTGAAGACTTTTAGAGGCTAGAAAAAATAGATCGATTGGTCAATAGATTTATACAAATAAATTATAATTATGTATAAGCAGTCCAGCACATTCTAGCCATCTAGGTCTACATTTAAATATTAGTAACTAAATCAAAATGTTCATTTTGGAGTAGATCTGGACTAAATCTCAATATCAATTTTATCTTGTTGCAATAGATTTACAGGTCCATGCATGTACATTGATGGAATCAGTTTGATCAATGTTGATTAAAGTAGGCTGCTTCAAAGGAATAATGAGGGAAAAAATGTTAAGAGAGAAACATCATTTAAAATAACTGTGGGTATGGGGGGGGGGGGGGGGTTTACAAACATTGGTAATATAAAATTGTACTAAATCCTCTTATCTTGTATTACAAGCTTTATCAATAAATACACACAAACTCTATTTATTATAATGATAGGCTTACTAATTACATATTTAAAACATGGGGGGCATATTATGATATAGATCTAGGTAGTAATTTAATACTGTTCTTCTTTCATACAATTTTGGTGCTTAAATTGTATATGCGGTACGTTTCAGGGTTGGTAAAGTTTGGGGTGTATGATTTCAGGGTTTGTAAAATTTGGAAATTCGGGTTTCAGGGTTTACTTGGTCTCATGGGTGGCACCCCTGTGTTTGCTGTTTTTTTTGGTATAGGGTAAAAATTGTACAAATACCCTAGTTTTGCATTTATACTGCATATGTTTATTTGTTATACCTTATCATGCAACTCTAGATCTGACATTATTTAATATTCAAGGGACCCAACAGTTTTATTGTTATTGTTGACTTAAACACACATTCCAGTGAGTCCACATATCATTTGAATGCCATTCAAGTCTACAAAATTGATTTCAAAATCATTTCCAGTAAACTTTTTGGAAAAATCCTCATTTGCCAACTTCTGTTTCTACCAACTTTATAAGACTGATTGAGGAACAAATAAGAAAATGTTTCAGACAATAGCATAGTATTTAGATTTGTAAAAAATAATACAAGATGCTCAAATGTATTAAAAAGAATTTGATGAGTTCCTAGAGTGGGAATCTAAGAGCACTTGTCCTAATGGTCGATTATACCACCAGGGACTGCATATTCGATCATGATATAAAATCAAAAGACTGATACATCCAGATGGCACTGCGTAATGGTGGCATGCAGTTAGTACTTCACATGTAATGTACAAGAGAAACTGTGGTTTGAAATTATGGTTTGTCTGCTTATAAGTATTATTATGTGTGATGCATAATTGTAAGACAAAGATCCTCAAGGATAATACAAAATTATTATTTAAGTTTTGTTGGATGTCTATTAAATCTTTAGAAATGTTTCTGTTTGTGTCTTCTAATGATGTGACGAGCGCATGCATTTCTTTGTTACATTTAATAATAAAGATTGCATTGGACAAGCTCAGTCATGGGTTAATGATATTGATAACATGTTACTACAGCTGCTGGTTATGTGCTTTGTGTTCAGACTGTCATGATATTTGTTTTGACTTTGAGCCAGACCACTACCATCCTCTGCCATCCTGAAGAAGGTTTGGGCCAGGACATAATAATCTTCATTTGTGAAGGAACTTTCCAAACTTACACAAAAAAAGGGTTGTGATAGATTTATATTCTTGAAGCTAGCTGGTGACCAAAAAAATGTTTATTATTAAATACTCCCCACAGCTTTCTTATTAATAAAGCTTATATCAACTCACTCTGTCTTTCTGGTAAAAAGTTTGTGTTATTGGATCAAGATGAAATTTTGCACAATTATTTTCTTGTACCCGACAAAACAAGAATCAATTAAAAAAAAAAATAGTTTATTAACTATTGAAAATTAATTATTTTGTTTGGTAATGTACAAGGGAAAAAAATCACTTGTTGGGCACTATTTAGGCCATTTTGTGCTTCAATTAATTTGAGGAATATTTCTTCTAAGCTAATTTACTTTTTGGGTAATAATTCAGAATTTTGGAAAGACAAAGGCCCTCTTGACACTAAAATCAGACTGATGCACTCTCTGGTCAGTTTGTGAATCTTGGACACTGCAGATCTAGAGAGGAGGATCCTAGCCATGGAATTTAGATGCTACAGAAAGATACTAGGTATCAATTACAAAGACTGCATCACAAATGAAGAAATTAGAAAAAGTCCTTAGACAGCGATCGGACCCCAAAATGACCTAACTACTGTAAAAAAAAACACGAACTCTATCACAAGGTCCTCAGGGCTCACAAAGACCTTCCTTTAGGGAACAGAACCAGGAAAAAGAAGAAGACCCAGAGAAAGCAATGGGAAAACAACATAAAATACAGTCATGGACACGAGTCTGTCATCAACAAAGATTCTATACAAGGCAATTGACCGAGAGGAATGGAGATAGATTTAAACAGACTAAGAGATAGGTGAAGATGAATACATAATTCACAGCTTAAACATGAATAGCTAGATCTATATGCACAAAGGATGTTGGAAGTCTGCTAAACAGTTTTTTATTACATTTATTTATTAAAGTTAGTTGTTTATTTTCAACCCATGTTGATGAAACTCCAGATAGTTAATCCATCCTACCCTATGGACCTATTAGTTAGCGCTCACACACATTTAAATAAAAGCTTGAAATCTTTTATATATAAAACTTAATGTTTATTACAAATGCCTGCAGGTATTCTATTTCAGTGTAGAGATATACAAAATACAAATGAAATATTTTCAACATACCAGTATCACTCTACTGGCTTAAACCTACTGTTAGCACTCTTCAGTAGTCACATCTTCATAAGAAAACAAAAATTCATAGACCATGCACTCAAAGCAAAATGTATCTGATTCATGGATCAGTTTTTGCCAGTACACCTCTTGCAGCACAATTACAGTGGACCTTTAAAAAACTTGTGAAAAGTGTACAGTTCATTTCAGATCATCCAAAGCTTCCAACTTTCTTTTAAAACTTGAGAGAACTTTAACCAATTTATGAGAATTTTTAAGATCTTATGTTGTACTGATAATTGTTGTCTGTACAATGCTCTAGAATTGATATTCTATTAACATTTTCAAGTTCAATTCAAATTGAAATTCAATAGTTGCAACAATTTTATGATTTGTACACAGGCCAAATTTTGACTCCAGTTGCAGAGAGAAGGAAACACGGCTTTGTGTTCCTTATGTCTGTCTCAGACATTTTAAATTCCCATTAGACAGGTTGGCTTGTATAGAAACATTTGATACCTAATCCTATTTTGTTTTTCAAGGCTTTTTTTTTAACCCTAACCCTAACTTTGGAAAAAGATTTCAACCTCTATAACTCAGACTTTGATGATATGAAATGGGGGCATGTGGTTCAGAAGCATTTATATATAGCAGATCTGAACAAATTAATGTAAAAACTTTTGCATTTTTTCAGGAACTCTAAAGGGCAAACTCCAAATCAAGTCTTTAATCTAATCTTATTGTGACTTTAATAAATATTTGAAAGACAAGTCACAATTTGAAAGAAAAATGTATTGTTGCACTTTAGACATCCCATTCAATTGATTTTGTATTCATTCGATTGAAATCACATACGTACTCAAAAGTATTTGGCTTTAATTTACATTATTGTATTCAGTAAGTTAAAAATTGTGCAACTTTCATTGAAATAAGCTTCATTTACATAAGATATGAACCAAACTTTCACATAAATTGAATTTTCAACATTTAAAAAATTGTATTCACACTAACAGTTAAATTTCTCTTATTTTATCTTATATAATACAGACGTTACTTCAAAAAAAAAAAAAGATGATTACTTTCTTTAGTTTATATTCAATTAATGAAAAATGATTATAAAATGTTTCATGTGTCTAATGTTCCTTCAGAGTCCAAACCTTCTGCAGGATGGCAGCAGACAGAGTATGAACCAGGGACCATGAAGAAAACCGAATGACAGTCCAGTGTGCATACCACATGACCAGGCAACCATCCAATATGTCAATGCCTGTCGTCTCATGAACTAATGAAATGTACACAGTTTTTGAATCACTTAATTTACAATTGAACAGTATGAATCTTAAAAGGTTTGGGCCCACTGTTATGTAAGTTTTATTTCTAAAAGGTTAGTAATGTACCCACTTTCAGACTTAGCAATCTATGGATCAAATGATGTAAAGGTCATATGTTTCTTTGGCTCATTGTTAAAGTAGGTGTCATGTGGCCAGCATAACAACCAATTGCCTATGTAGATTTATATATACAAAAAATTAGGTTTTAAATCATATTGACATTGATGATTTGATTGATGAATTTCATAATAAGAAAAATGAGAAAAGCACTCTAAAAATCCAAGACCTATACATTTAATTAAAACTATATTTGCCTTAAACTAAGTTTTGCGCATCTGCCTTCATCTGCACCATTCTATTGTAACAAATTTCTTGACTGGTGGTATTGGGCCAGGCCCTATTTGATGTTACAGGAAATTCTTCACCGCCAACATAGACAGCAACGGGAGTAAATGCCTTGCGAATGGTCCGTATCTCACCAGCACAATCTTCTAGTGGCTCCAGAACATCCTCTATCTTTAAGATTGTAATGTCAGCATTCATACCGACCCCTAGACTACCAAGCTCTTTTTCTTTACCTGTATTTGTGAACAAAGACACATAAAAATAGGAGTCAATATATTTTTGAAATGATGCAGTGGTCAAGAAAATCAAATTCTTTATCAGCCCTTCAAGTTGTTTAAGCCGGCACTTAAACATATGATAAGCCTATTTTAATATGCCATCCTTCTCTCAGATTAGACTCTAGAAAACATTGTAAAAGTGCTACATTGAACTCTACAGTCAAATCCGGTTAATCCAACATGATGCTTATTTAGACCAAATCCTAAACTTCCAAAACAAATCCAGCGGGGTATTAAAACAAAAACAATCATGTTTGGGTGAGGTCTGAATTATCATACTTGACTGTATACCAACAATAGAGCATAAAACCATTACTACTGGCGGTGCCAGTACTCAGTGATGGATTGCCTAACTTTTAACTACTAATAAATTAATAATAAATGTTAAAATACTAGAAAAGTAATAATTTTTCCCCACATTAAAAAAGGTGCCAGTATGCTGTACCGGTGCGTACCATCATAAAAAAAAACACTGACTATTGGTATATATTCTATCAAAAGTAAATGTAAGACTTAAGACTCGACCTATAGCCCTAGCAGGAGTTGAGGTAACTGCAGCTATCACTTGCTCCAAGCCCATCCCAACATGCAGCAGTTTGCTCATTGCACAAAGTAGGTCATAGGCTGGACCATGAATGTCTCCTGTATGTAGGTCTGTGCTAATTGTATCTGGTAGGAAACCCCCAGCAATACATTTCTCTGCAACAGACCACATGAAGGAACCTGAAAAAAAAGAAGCACAAAATCATGATAGTTTAATCGATGACATTTTCAAAATATTTGGGATATCTTTATACCAAAGTTATGAATTTTGTATTTGAAAAAATGCAACTATTGTTGCAGCTGGGAAACAGAAAATTATCAATGATTAATAACAAATCCAATGCGTCCAGCAGAAAGGTCAGATACCTTAACTCTGCATATCAGTCATCATGTTATCAACCCATTTAAGTTGGTTGAATTCACTTTTATAAAAAATATTTATCTAGGCCAAGTATTTAGCCAGTTCCCAAGCATTCACTCACCATGTCTTACTAGGGAAGTGTGACGAATGATATTTTCCCTATGTTCTCTTAGTGATTCCTAAGAAAAAAAATGGAAAGAAATAAAATGGGTAAACTGGCAACCTATCCGAAGGATAACCTTTATGTTCTTAAGATCAATGTGGAAAAAAGGGTTTCATGTCAAGCTTATAAATATTTGTTGTCTCTAAAATGTACCTTACCAATGTCTAGTGGAAGATTTTAATTGCTCAGCTAATATTTAATTCAGCACATTCTATTCTTTAATTTTTCCTTGACTTATTATTGAAAGGGGGAGAATGATCATTCTTTCACAGAAGCAAGTGAATAGTGGTGTAACTCTGCTGACGTCTGGTTTGTTTGCACTAATTTCATGATCAACACTACAAACAACCAAAGTATCTTCCCTAAATCTTTCACTGACTGCTCCTAATCAACTTGTGTGCAACGTGTTTCTGAGTTTTGATGAACCTAGCTTGCAATCATTTTTAACATTTGCCAGTAAGTTTTAAGCTCCAGTAGCCCTCGATTTTTGCTAAGATTCTTAAGTTTTTTCTCTCCCATTGAAGTGAAGCTCGATACAAGGTACATAACTGTGTTCTCTAGGCAAATATTTATACCGTAGCACTAATGTTGTTCATTTCAAATTTTTTTTATTAAACTTTCAGTTTTAACCACTTTGTGGAGAAATGTAAAAACCTTTTTAGGCTAACGCCTTTACATGTTTCTGATTGTAATGTTTTGAAGTTAATTTTCACTTTAGGTCTGGCCTATCTGTCTGACACACTAATTCTTTTTTTTTTTTTCCAATAGAAGGAACAATATGGTTAACCTAATCACAGACCAACAGAAAAATCCCAATTTAATTAGCAGTAACAATGTTGAAAAAAATAATAGAGCTATACTCCCACTTAACTAGATGTTAATTGCTTGCGGCCTACATCATATGCTGTGTGTTAAAGGTTACTGAGAATACCCCTTTTCCCCATCTCATTCTAAAGGACATTTCTCCACACACACTCAGCATAAGCTTGCTCTAGTATGATTTACCTTGTCCGTGACCTATATCAAACAAGACTCCTCTTGTTTTGGCTTCAAGGCAATGTTTGCTTATGGCACCTGTGTCATCCACAATGGAACAGCTGTGGCCGTGAAAACAATGGGTGTAAATATCACCTGCCCTCAGATCTCCTGGACAGCTCAGCTTACCTGCTCATTTATTAACACCATGGTAATTAGTGAGAGATAGAAGGCTATAACAAATGTGGCCTTTTTAGAATAAGGGCCTATGTCACTAAACAATGATACTTTATTCTCAATTAAGCCTAAACTTTAGCATAATGTGTGGCAGCTCATATCAGACCTATCCTAAAATACATATTCCTTTTTCCATATGCTTGGACAAAATTTGTACGAATGATCCTTCTTTCCTAGTGCTATTAGAGCATGGAACAGGTTGCCTGAGTCAGCCAGGAAAAACAATGACTTGGCAGAATTTAACATTGGTTAACATGCATGATTAGATGCATGACGCATAGGATGTAATCATCTTCTTTTATGAAGCAATGTCTGTATTTTATAAGATAAGATAGGTTCCGTGGAACACACTTTGGGAAACAATGCCCTAGCTTATTAAAAAGACCTCTAAGTTTAGGAATATAACAATCTGAGATTACCCCATCTAATATAAAAACAAACATATAGGAATATAAGAATCTTAGATTAAACTAGCTAATACAAAAAACATCTAAGAAGTTGCTAGATTTACTGCAGGTAACTAAACACAACAAAGTGAAAAGTAAGTGAGATGTATGAAATGAGAGGCATCAACCACTCAATGGCTACTTAACAAGTGGCATTGGCGAAGCTAGGGTGGGGGAGGAGGGGGGAAAATTTGAAAATCCAATGGGCCTCCAAAGGAGTGTTTTTTTACATTTAATATTTAGTAAAATACAGGGGCCCCAAAGAGGTCAAGACACACGGGCTCCCAAATGATGGAAAATTCCTAGCTATGCCCCTGACAAGTGGGCTTGAGTTTGAATACCTATGTAGACCAAATTTGAACTGACTTGTGACTACTTGGTGATCAAAGACAGCATGAAAACTTTTCTCCAAAATAACCCCTCCACTGTCTACATAAGATTATAAACAATAATGCACGGAGTATGTTATAGCCTAAAAGACATGCTATACAAGAGAAATTGAAAAAGAACAAAAAAAAAAAAAAAAACACTGCCATACTGCATTAAATATATTAGCTGTAAGCAATTTAAGCTACCATTAGTTTCCCTATTACATCTATACAGTAAGTAGCAGTAACTAATTTATATTCCAAAGTATTGTACTACCTACATCTCCATGACCAATAGAAGACATGCTGTGATGGACCATGAGTGGTACTCCGCAAGTCCTGGATGCATGGAGGGCACGTCTGAGCACAGAACAATTAGAAACAAACAAAAAAATAAGAATAGTTTTTAAATAAAATTTAATGTCAAATAAAAAATAATTGTGCACGGCATAAACTTCTTGTGATATTTTGTTTTTATAAAATCTTATCAGAAAAAAAAATGAAAGGTAGATTCTTATGTATTTATTCTTAGCATAGATTATAATTGAGTTTAATGCTTTGCCATTTGTGGCCTTAAGTAGTCTTTCATGTAGAGGAAATGAACCAGACAATGGAATGTTCATAGTGGGGGAAAAAAAGAATGTAATTAGAAAAATAGGGAAGAGGCTAAACACCATCTCTACTAAATGGAACCTCCAAAACTCTAGTTCAATGTAGAACATAGGTCCTAGTAAATGGAACCTCCAAACTCTAGTTCAATGTAGAACATAGGTCCTAGTAAATGGAACCTTCAAAACTCTAGTCCAATGCAGAACATAGGTCCTAGTAAATGGAACCTTCAAAACTCTAGTCCAATGTAGAACATAGGTCCTAGTAAATGGAACCTCCAAAACTCTAGTTTAATGTAGAACATAGGTCCTAGTAAATGGAACCTTCAAAACTCTAGTCCAATGCAGAACATAGGTCCTAGTAAATGGAACCTCCAAAACTCTAGTACTATGTAGAACATAGGTCCTAGTAAATGGAACCTCCAAAACTATAGTCCAATGTAGAACATAGGTCCTAGTAAATGGAACCTTCAAAACTCTAGTCCAATGCAGAACATAGGTCCTAGTAAATGGAACCTTCAAAACTCTAGTCCAATGTAGAACATAGGTCCTAGTAAATGGAACCTCCAAAACTCTAGTTTAATGTAGAACATAGGTCCTAGTAAATGGAACCTTCAAAACTCTAGTCCAATGCAGAACATAGGTCCTAGTAAATGGAACCTCCAAAACTCTAGTACTATGTAGAACATAGGTCCTAGTAAATGGAACCTCCAAAACTATAGTCCAATGTAGAACATAGGTCCTAGTAAATGGAACCTCCAAAACTTTAGTCCATCACAGAATAAATGTCTAAAGAAAAGAATCTTCAATGCTCCCTCGAGATAACAGAAAGATATAGCAAAAACTAAATTCAGGGGGACTTCCAAGGCATAGTGCTTCCACCCAAATTTGGGCTTGCAACCTTTGGGCAGTCAAGGTATTTACTTATCAGCCACCACACCCCAGTTATAAGCAGTTTGGCATTGTGATCTTTCTACCTACTTTACTTGCTAACTTAGCATGACCAAGTGTTTTTAAGTTGGCAATGATGTACAACATTCTAGAAGATTTCACCTGTATGCTTCCTCCTCATTCTGTCCATTGTTTGAGATAGGTGTCCCTAGTCTGAGCTTCACGCCAACAATCATATCTCTGTTCTCATTGATTGTCTGGATACATTCATCTGCTCTGATGGCATTCAGGGAGTCGCATTCACCTCCACTATCTGAAAATAAATGAAACTGAGGAGTTTCTATTGCTTGTTTTAGAAAAAAGATTTGTCAATAGCAGTTTTACAACACTGAAACAAAATACTTTTTTCTGATACAGATAGAACTAAAAATCCCATATTTAGAACTAAAACCTTAAGTAACATCATCATATGTTGGATCATGTGTTTACAAGAGTACTGAGGGACTGACATGTTAGCCATTTAGCTACTTAATGTTGTGAATTAGCATTACAAATATTTTGTTGCTAAAATACTGGTGTAGTGATGCTATGAAAAACTATATATGTGCAAATAATTGAATAATAATATGATTTAAAATAATAAATAACACTTCCAATTTTTTGTCACATTTTGCATTGAGTGGGTTTGGGAGGGGACTAAATCATAAGCTCAAGGACCAACAACAGCTAATACCCTGCCCACATGCTAGGACAAATTTGTACAAAAGCTCCTTTTTCCCTAGTGCTATTAGAGCATGGAATGGGTTGCCTGAGCCAGCCAGGACAACCAATGACTCTGCAGAATTTAACTTCTTGATTAACATGCATGACTAGATTGATTTAGGGACATGCGTAAGACATAATCACCTTCTTTTTTGAAGTAATGTCTATATTTCATAAGATAAGATATAATTTTAGACCCTTTTAGAATGTAAGGTGCCCAACAGTGTGTTGGTTTCATCATGAACATCATTATGCCTCTTGATTTGCTTAGTAGTGTGCTGTGACAGTTGGCTTAAATAAATCCTTTCATTCTTCCTGGTCAGCAACTGTCTATAGCAGAATATCAAGAGATAGGCCGGCCCATTCTTTCATGTTGTCCAGCCAGATTTTCTTTGATCAACTTTTTCTGGGTGCTCCCTCCACCGTACCTTGAAAGATTACAGTGAAATATTTTGCAATATGACCAAACCATCTCAACTATCATCTTTTCACAGTATTGAGGACCTCCTCATTTCAGCCATACACAGTGTTTTAAAAGTACAAAGTCATCTGTTTTCTTTTCCTGGTGTGGGATTAGGAATGTTATTAAAATTTTACCCCCCCATCAGGTTTTGAAATTAAACATCTTAGGTAAGAAGCCAAACACTATTTCTCAACCACTATGGCCACAAGATGGGCTCAGAATTCCCAATTTATAAGAATTGAACCCAAGGCCTTTAGTTTCACAGCCAAGTGCTTAAGTTGAGGTTTATATATTTAAAAAATGTTTAAGTTTAATTATGTTTCTATGAGGATGGATTATTTTTTTTTATGTTCACATTTTTGTGTGACAAGTTTACACAATTTTTTTGTTTTTCTCCACACTGAAGTGATGGACATAACAACACAATGTCATTTAGAGCTTATAGGACTTTGTCATTGTTTTGTTTTACATGTTTCAGTTGCTACTTCTGAATGGAAGATTATTACATACTGGCCCAAACCTCTAGCAGGACAGCGGAGGATGGCTGCAGGCAGGGTTCAAACCTGGGACCATCAAGATGACAGTCCAGAGCACATATCACATGACCAGGCAGCCATCCATAACCACAGTTATTGTTTGAACTACGATCATCATGCAACTTTCTCAACCTACTAAACAACTAATGGATACCCATAAAACAATATTACATACATTTTTTTTAGTTACACAGCTTTTAAACTTAAGTCTCAAAATCTCATTTAAAATCCCGACCTCCACCAACCTGGCCCTTACATTTGAGCAAACAAGTTAGTTAAGCCTATTTTATCCCATCATATTTAATTCATGATTTCAGATAATGACATGGTGATTGAATTGTCATGTTCTCAACATCAAATGGACCAAGAGTAGGCCTATATTACCAAATTGCACACACCCTGAAAAAAAAGACAAGAAAAATAAATATTATGTATAAACTTTAAAATTAGTCTAATTGTTTAACCTTTCATAACACATCCTGCTGAGGCTAACCCATGCTGGACAATGTGCAGAAAACTATAGACCCTTGTTTTGCTTTTCTCGGCTATAAACTTTCTTAGCCCTGGGAAAGTTGAGGCACCTAAAAAGAAGAAAAAAAACAACAACCTTTTACTTTTAGTCTTTGTGTTCAAAAGCTGTATCAAATTTATGATACAAAGAATTGCTAATAATGGGGGACAACTTTATCTAGGGAAAACCAAAATATGTATATTTTTGAAGTTATGGTTCCTGTCCTGATTTATATATATATATATATATATATATATATATATATATATATATATATATATATATATATATATATGACCCCAGTTCTTGTTTTAGATCTGTAGGTGTTTATTTCAGACATTATGCATCTAATTATATCCCGTGTACCATTTTTAATTCGTATCTCCGCTGGAATGTGGCGGAGGTTGAATCTGTCCTTGATTGAAATGCTTCTTACCTGCACTGCCTGCATCGA